>BRZM01000001.1:9661269-9872367 GCA_033238685.1 Lates japonicus
TGGACTATCTTTGGGCCAGGGCTCCAAAACTCAAGCTGTAACAAAATAAAAATCACCATAGATAATCATAAAAATAACACATATTACATTTCTGTCTGTTTAGGAGATATTTTTTAACAACAATTATGATTTGCCTGTTTGTACATGTTTCAATTAAAATTACATGTTGAATCTCTTTTGAATGGTATTATTAACATTGTATTTTGTTAGTTAGAGGTCTGAATTCAGTGGTCAAATGTTATCAATATGACCTATCATATGACCTTTGTTGTCAGGAGATGAAACTGAAGTGACAAGTGTCTGTGTAATATAATTTTCTATACTAAAATATATTTTTCTGTGTTTTGTCGTGGTGTGTACTTTATAAATGCTTTGCTTTACCATGCTATGTGATTGATGGAAAAAAATATTATTAATATTTAATAAGTGGCACTTTTTCCTTTTCCTCCAGTGCATTTAAACGGGCAGTCTTCCTCAAATGCCCACGCGCAGAGGATGATAAAATAAATAGTTTCCACATTTGACTGTTGGGATCATAGTGAAACTGAATAAATGCACTAAACTGAAAAGCATTTTCATGTCATTATGATGGTCATGTTTCCCTCAAGTCACAAAGGGATACAATATGTTTTTCTCGGAAACAGAACTCAAATAGATATAAATGAATTATTTATATATTTAAATATGTATGTTTATTTTTATATTTTCTTTTGTTTATTGTTTTAATTTACTTTCATTTTGTGTGATGTGGACTTCACCTACTAGTCAGATCATAGTCAGCAGTAATAAGAGCAAAATACAATATATTTTAAGGCAGAAGTAGAAAGTGGTCCAGACTTAGATGTTTTCATCACAGAAATATAGATGTGAGTCGAAGGCGCTGAAAATGAAACATTTCACAGGAATCTAGACACTTCAACAAGTGGTCCAAAATTAGGTCACACTTGATAATCATAGAAGGCTGCGTGGACTGGGTCCATGACCAGATCTCCACAATTCAGCACAAACTAATGACAGTATGAATCATCTGTCTTTTTCCTATGGCACTGTTTAAACTCAACCCGATATGAACCCCTTCTCTCTGTTTAACCCTCCAAACCAAGTCCTTGTCCTTGACACCCTCCCAATAACTGCTAGTTACCGGCAGGAGCCATAAAACAACACAGGGCAGTCCATATTCTGTGTGATAATTAACACTGCCAGTTCTCTGCTTTTTCCAGAGGGCTTGCCATGTATAACTCATCACAGTTGTATGTATAAAGTTGTTTCCTGTTTTTCCAAAGCTACTGATTTGCATGCCAAGCTGCCTGTGCAACTAGCCACTTTCATCTCCCCATCTTTTTGGCCAACATTTTCCTCAAGATCAGCATTTACACCCATCTCCAGGTTGATCTTTAATGAACATAGATGCAACAATTAGGAGAAAATAAACTTAGTATGATATCAGTATTTATACAAAGAACACTTGACTTGTTTGTATAATTTTTGTTGTTCAGTGAAAGCCCTGTACCTTTCTTAGCTTCTTTATTCAACAATTTGGTTTCTGAATTCAGACTCAATGAGGGCTTTTCATCTTATTAAACATCTAAATTAAATTTTATAGCAAAAGAATTTTGATCCAAACCTCATTTCCTAGAGAGGCATTTCGTGAAAATTCAACAAATCGAGAGAACAATTGAACTTGTCTCTGTATCTATTACCTGTCTGTCTGTCTTGTGTGAGTCCGTTTGCTCTAATCTGGCGTTCGTGCTTTTCTACTTTGCAGAAAACAACCAGAATGGAGAAATTCATGCCGACTCTTAATATATGACAGACCATATATATTTCGGCGCCTGAAATGGTGACGGTGAACCGTAATGCCAAATGGGTTCTCAACCTTAGGGGTTCTGCAAGGGTATCCATTGAGGAACAACAGGAAGATAAAATGCAGTATTTGCAGGTATATTTTACCTTGATTTTCTTCATTTCTTTAGCGATCAATTGAACTATTTTCGTGATACTTCATTGCTAATGTGCATGGTGAAATGGCCTTGAAGCCTTTACAGTATCTTGCATCTTGCATTTGTGATGCTATCTCTGATTTTTTTTTTTTTGTCTTTTTTCGTCAATCAAAAATTCCTCTGGCTGACTAATGTTTGTAAATACCAAATACATGGCTTCATCAACATAATAGATGTGCTTTATTTGTTATTGACTAGTGTGTCCTAGCCATGGACCTACATGGAAGGGACTACATTTTATTTTGTAAGAGGGTAAAGTTTAATGTGACTTGCCTTCACATTTCAGAATCACTTTAAGGTTTCCGGAAAGCACTACAAACATCTGTCATGTTCTACCCAAAAGCATTGTGTCCATTGGATCCAGCATCCATCTCAGTCAGATGCAGGCTGGCAAATGTTTCTTTTCAGCCTGCATTAACACCAAAAGCTTATTCTAACACGCATGACCTTCTGGGCAATACAACAACAAAACCCTATTTTTCGGCTATGATTTCATTACTTCAACTCTGCAAACTACTAATTTTTGGCCTATAATTAGATATTTGATCAGTATATGAATAGAAAATCCACTATTTAAAAGTAGTGATGATGATGAGACATCACATGGACTTGGCCTGGAAGACTATGGTGAGATATATAACTTTAGTAACAACAGTGCAACCCACACAATATTAACCTAAACAAAGCATCTTAACACTGTGTCATCTTTGTCATAAACAACCTATGAGGCTGATTCGCTCTGTGCAGCCTGGAGCTCAAGCAGCTTACATTGCTTGAATGGTTGAGTATTGAATATTTTTTGAAGTTCATTTTTAAATTGGTGTAACATCCCAGATTATACCAACATTATAATGGACATTTCAAGACCAATGCTCTATGCCATTTGACTTTTTAAAACCTTGAAACAGAGATGTATACAGTAGCTATCCGTCATTCGTCAAATCATTACTCCATCCATTGTGTTGTCCGATACACATATTCACGACATTAGATTCGCTGATTGCAAAGTTATATTTGACTGTTATTCCTTGCTGTATGTGTATGTGTGATTTATGAAAAAAATCTGAGGTGCATTTTTTTCAGTTACAGGACGACTGGCTGAACAGTGAATACAGTTGTTTTGTTTCTGCTGGAGGTTGAAGCCCAGTTAGACCAGATCAGCAAAACCCTTCAAAACATTGTAAATGCTTTGCTCATTTGAGAATTGTAGCACTTCTCAAGTGGTTTGATTACGGAATAAAACCTTTTTGGCTTTATTGAAGCATGAATCTCTCTCTGCTCTCTCTCTCTCTCCCTCTCTCTCTCTCCTCTCTCCCCCATCCTGCCAAGTCTGTCCTGCATCTTAACTCATTCTAATGCTTGTGCTGCCCTCTGCTGTTCAGCCCTCCCACCTAACATGCTCAATGCTACTGTATCGTCTGCTGTCTCGTTTCTCTGCATCTACTAAAAGCCACCACAGGGGGGCAGGCTGATATCAGTCTTGTGGCTCTTGACATCACCTTGACAAACCCTCTCTCTCTTGCATAGTTGTCAGAACAGAATGGAATGTGAGTATACCATATAGGGAACTATCAACCTTTGTAGTTTCATCTCCAAATAATGGGAGTGAAAACTAGTTCAGTTATAACCCTGCTGATGTATGCTAGAATGTTAAAAAGTTCATAGATGTCTGAAGGATTAATTAAAAAACTAAATAAATAAAACTGAACTTTCTATCTTGGTGCTACATGTAGGATTGTTCATAAACACTGCAGCCGAATCAGGGTACCAAAGATAAAGTCTAAAATGAACCTGAGAACATGGTGAACATTGAGTGCAAATCAGTCACTAAAAGTCACATAGCCACATAACCTTGAAGAATCCTACATGTAATATTTTTTTATAACTGATAATATAGGTGAGCAATAATTTACATAACCTTACTTAATGTGCAGTGCCACCGTGTGTACCTCATTTTCCTCATAAGATCAGCATTTTGATAATTCCATCTCCAATTGATCTAATGAACATGAATGCAAATAAATTGGGAAATAAACTTGGTAGATGGGTATTTATAACAAAGAACACTTGACATTGTTTGTATAATTTTTGTTGTTCCAGAGTGTAAGCCCTGTACCTTTCTTTAGCTTTATTCAGCAATTTGGTTTCTGAATTCAGACTCAATGAGGGGCTTTTCATCCCTTATTAAACATCTAAATTAAATTTTATAGCAAAAGAATTTTGATCCAGTCCCCATTTTCCTGGAGGAGGCCTGTAACCAATAAATCAGAGAATTGAACTTGTCTCTATCTATTCGCTTTCCTTGTCTGTCTGTCTGTCTTGTGTATTGAGTCCGCTGCTCTCAATCCCGATGCTCAGTTTTCTGTAACTTGCAGAAAAACAGCCAAGATGGAGGAATCTATACGACTTAATATATGACAGACTATACACCATAGCTCGCTTGAAATCGTGACGGTAGACCGTGAATGCCAAGTATAGTTCTCAAACCTTAGAAAGGTTCTGCAAGGGTAATCCATTGAGGAACAAATAAAGATAAAATGGTATTTGGTATATTTTATTGATTTTCTATTTCTTTACTTGATCAATTGAACTATTTTAAATGATACTTCATTGCTAATGTGCATGGTGAAATGGCCTTGTAGGCCTTAAGGCATTCTTGCATCTTGCATTTGTGATGCTATCTCTGATTTTTTGTCTTTTAATAGCTAACTGCACCACTCTGGCTGACTAATGTTTGGTAAATATGACCATCGGCAGTACCATCAACATATTAGATGCTTTATTTATTGACTAGTGTGTCCCAGCCATAATTCCACATGGAAGGGGACTACATTTTATTTTGTAAGAGGAAAAGTTTAGTAACTGACTTACCTTCTACATTTGTGAACTTTTTGCTGTTTCCCAGAAGCAATTATTAAGCTGATCTGCTCATGTTCTACCCAAAGTTATCAGGTCCATTGATCCAGCATCCATCTCAATGTATGCAGAGCTGCGGAAATGTTTCTTTTCAGCCCGCATTAACACCAAAGCTTGCTCTAAAACAGCAGCCTAGGCAATACAACAAACCCTATTTTCGGCTATGACTTACTACTTCTATTCAACTCTGCAAACTACTAATTTTGGCCTATAATTATATTGAATCAGTATGAATGAAAATCACTGTTTGAAAGTAGTGATGATGATGAAATATCTTGTTGGACTTATTCTGGAAGACTGTAGAGGATATATAACTTTAGTAAATAACTGATGTAACCTATTAATATTAACTCTAAACAAAGTATCTTAACACTGTGTCATCTTTTGTCATAAAATAACCTAGTAAGGGCTTCAGTTCGCTTCTACAGCCTGAGCTCAAGCAGCTTACATTTACTGAATAATTTGGTATTGAATATTTTTTTTGAAGTTCATTTTTAAATTGGTGTAACATCCAGATTACCAACATTGTAATGGATATTTCATAAAGACCAATGTCGGTTATTTGACTTTTTAAGTAGTTTTGAAACAGAGATGATAGTAGTTACTACGCTATTACGCCAAACTATTACTCATCCATTGTGTTGTGTCCCATAATTCATTCACGTACATTAGATTCCTTTGACGTGTTATAATGGACTGTTATTCCGCTGTATGTGGTGGAAGGTGGACGAAAAATCTGAGGCATTTTCAGTTACAGGACGACTGGCTGAACAGTGAATACAGTTATTTTTGTTTCTGCTGGAGGGAATAGAAGCCTAGTTAGACCATGAAATCAGAAACCTTCAAAACATTATCAAGTAGCACTCCATTTGAGAACGCCAGGCACTTCTCAAGTGGTTGATTGCGGAATAAGCCTTTTGGCCTTTTATTGGCCAGGCGACCTCTCTCTCTCTCTCGCCTCTCTCTCTCTCCCTCTCCCCATCCCAAGTCTGTCCTGCATCCAACTCTCATTCTAATGCTTGTGCCTCTGCTGTCTGTAGCCTCCCACCCAACATGCTCACTGTAATGTCTGCCGTCTCTGCTCTCCGCATCTACCAAAAGCCACCACAGGGGCAGGCTGATATCAGTCTTGTGGCCTTGACATCACCTGACAAACCCTCTCTCTCTGCATAGTTGTCAGAACAGAATGGAATGAGTATACCATATAGGGAACTATCAACCTTTGTAGTTTCATCTCCAAATAATGGGAGGAAACTAGTCTAGTTATAACCCTGCTGATGTATTAGAATGTTAAAAGTCTATAGATGTCTGGAAGGATTAATTAAAAAACTAAATAAATAAACTAACTTACTACTCCTAGAAAGTTACATGGTACTTGTTCATAAACACTGCAGCTGAACTAGCAAGTACCAAAGATAAAGTCTAAATGAACCTTGAGAACATGGTGAACATTGAGGCAAATCAGTCACCAAAGTCACATAGCCACATAACCCTTGAAGAATCCTACATGTAATATTTTTTTATAACTTATAGTATAGGAACAATAATTTACATAACCTTACTTAATGTGCAGTGCCACCGTGTGTACTTACTCTGTGTTATAAAGTTCTAGGTGAATGAAAGTCAAAGTAATTTAGAGATTGAAGGGTTTGGTCTGTGTCTTGCGTCCAGGTGCCCCCTACAAGAAGATACTCCCACGACGAAACCGACATGTGGACCAGCGACCGGATCCCCTCATACCTTCATCGATGGGGCTCCACCGAGGACATGATGGTGAGTGCCCACTACAGCTCCACCTTGCCGCGCCACGAGAGGCGCAGGAGCAGCCTGGTCTCCTACCACGAGGAGAGCCACCATCACCATCACCCGCATCGCAAGCGGCGACGCTCTGAGGATAGTATGCACTCCCTCAAGCACCTGCCACGTGTGGTTTGTGGCGGGGAGCGCTACGAGGATGAACTGCGGTGCTTCAGCCGTGATGAGGTGATCAACTTTATAGATGAGACGCCGTTGCCGAGCCCCAGGAAGAGCCCGCGGCGCACATCCACCATCTCACTTATCCCCAATGTGTATGAACAACACACAGTCATCCTTCCTCACTTCCCGCTCACAGACTTCGAGCGTGAACCTCAAGCGCTCAGGCGACTCTCAGAACACAAAAGGAGCAGTAGTCGGGGCAGCTCGCCCGAGGGTTCCCCCAAACCAGACAGACCTGGTGGAAAGAAGAGCCTTGGGGCTTGTGGCTCGAGTAAAGGTCACCGGGAGCGCCTGCGAGACGGGAAAGAGGCGGGAGAAGTAGGCTCACCTGGGCGCAGCCAGCAGACTCAAGGGCACTCTGCCTCGAGGCCCAGGACAGGTGGTGGAACTGGGGCTGGGGCTCGAGCTGACTGGGGGCACCAGAAGCACCTGAGCAAGGCTGAGAGTAAAGGAAGCACAAACAGTTTTGTAAGCACACCCTCAGCATCATCCTCGGGATACATCACCTTTCACTCTGATTCTGTAGGCTCCACCACCTAAAAGCAACGTTTTCCCTTGTTAATGTCAGCATTATTACTAAAGTTATTGTCATAATGAAAACCAATGGAATATTGGTGGTTATGGAAAAGTGGCATACTGGATTATTTGGCCTTTTTACTTGTGCCACTATTATGTTTTACTATATACTGTATACCACCAATAAATATCTGTTATGCTAAATGGCCTTGGGAGTCTTGGACACATTTTCTGAATGGGCCTAATGCAGATTTAGTATGTAGGCTGGTGAAAGGTTGGATGGTCCTATTATTCAGCTTTCACATCACAAATATCCACTGAGGACACTTTTTGTTTCCAGCACTGACATGAATAAACTGTTTTTAAATGGCGTGAACATTCCCACATCTTGTTTTTGCTGTTTGATGTTGTTTCTTATGAAATGCTTGATGAATTGGAGGAGGTAGTTGTTAGGGTGGTGTTTTTCTCTTTCTTTTTTTTCTCTTTCTTTTTTTTTTTTTTTTTTTTGCACTTTAAATTTGAACTCACATTGTATTTATTTGGCCTGTAATGGTTTTGTGTTTGGTGGTATGGACACATTTGCTTTAAAACCAAACTTTCCTGAATACTGCCCATTTACCTTGAGATTGACTTAAGGGTATGCTATATTATACATAATTATTTTTATTTTGATCATGATGTACAACTATTAACATTATTATTTACAACACATGCAAAGCTTTTTTAAAGCACCCTATGTTGAAGTAATCTGAGAGTGGTAATCCCAAACTCTTAAATGCCTATAATAGTTTTACAGCTTACTGTGTGAGATATTGAGATATAACATGAAGACCCCAAAATTTTTTGATGAAAATGTGAAGTCAGTTTTGAAAGAAAATTGACATGTCATGTATATGTGAAGGATATTGGATTTATGGTTTTGGTGTTCTTTTTTGTTTAATGAGACCTTTGCTTAGAACATTTCCTCCAGTTCTTATTATTCCACTGTTTATGTTAACTTTGGAGATTATCAGGCACAACAGTTGCTCACCACATTGCATATTTGCATACAGTACACCAGACCAATATAGCTAGAAATGGTGCTTTATCTTCATCAACTGAACATATCAGCCTGCCTTCATCTTGTATTTGTTTCAGTGATACATTTAAGCACCATACGTAAAGCACCAGTAATGATTTTCAAAGTAGCGAGCTAAGAGGGAACCTCTATGAGATGTCAAATGATCCAAAAGTTAAATAATCACAGCCTTTAGGCTGACTAGATGTAGCATAACTTAAATGCTGGTGCCATACCTAAACCCATTAAAATGCTAGCACAAATGAGGAACATTAAAATAGAAATGGAGTGTATCTACAAAATAACTTGGTGCAAGTTTTCTGCTTCAACAAATAGCAGTCATTATATTTGGTATGTTATCTCATAACATACACAGAGACTGCTAATGGTCCTATTCTGGAAGCTTTTTTGAGTGTGAAGTGACTTTTTTTAAACACCTGATCTAACTATTTCTCATGAAGTAATGTCGATTAAATGTAAGCACTCCCACAACCTCAGTAAGGCATGCTGTAGGAGAATAAAATTTTAGACTTATCAATTTTGTATAAATAAATATTTGGAAAGAGAATGTGATTATTTCACATCATACGGAAAGTATAAACTGTCAAGAACAAAAATAGCATCATTAAATTATCAGTGACATACCCCATAGTTTTGAAAAATTCTCTAGCAACCACACTAAAAATGGATGCTGGAGTGAACTGCAGCTGACTTTACAAAGCTCACTGTTATATTAATGAAACACTTCTTGTGTTTAGCAAATGTGACCAGTTGCTGGCTAAAAGGACTGAAAACTGACAAATAATAGCAGCATATAAGAGTAACTGCCAACATGAATGTATTTGCACAAATTAGGTGTGCGTTCTCAAAGACATTATTAAGAGTATAAAGACAATATCAAATGAAAATATCCCCTTTGACAGCTGTGAAACGTGTTTTCACCCATCTGCAGTCGTTTAAATGCTTAGTTTGAATTCTCATATAATAGTGTACCTCACATATTGCAGCCTATTCAATTGGACAAGTTAGCTGAAATGTATATTTCTTTGGAAGCATAAGATCACATTCCCCAGTCAAACTTTGCTATGTCATAGATTTTTGCATTTTGTTGTGTTTACAATATTAAAATATAATTTTGTAACATATTCAAAGATTTAGGAGTCAAATATGAATGATGTTAAATGTTATGATTTTCTTGTTCAGATGATGACTTTGTTAAAAAAGATATGACTGATTAAATTCACAAGATGATGCTTCAGAGTGTGTTTTGCGCCATATGCACTGAATTTGTTACTGTTACATGCTTGTTGTGGAGCAGTCGTATGTATCTGTTTGATCGTTTCTTTTCTCCTTTTTGCTGATTTTTTCCCCCCAGGAGTTTGAACCACCATGGTAGACATAATAAAGTAACATTCTTCTAATTGTCAGTAAGGCTGCATGAAAGCGCAGCCCAGGCAGATCCCCAGAAAGAAGACCGAAGTTATGTGTCTTCCTCACGGATGTGGTTTATCAGTTTCCCTCGTTTTTGCCATATCCTGCTTTCAGGTGGATATAACTAAACTTTTAAAGAAACATGTCATAACACTGGTTATTTTTGTATTTTTCTTTACGCACTTTAAAGTTATGTAAAAACTGAATGACAAACCCTAAATCCCCAGGAGATTTGTTGATTTCTCCCCAATTTGCATGGCACCACTTAGATAGATAGATAGATAGATAGTTAGATAGATAGATAGCTAGATAGATAGATAGATCGCCTGCTCTCAAAAGGCTAGCTCCAGCTTTTTAGTTATTCTCCTTCCACAGTGAGGTAAAGTTTTTTGCATTTGTTGTATTTACCATCCATAATTATTTCGTGTAGTCCACGTGAGGTCTGCTCCGTTAAGCGTTTTCCCTCGATGGAGGAGGAGGAGGAGATGATGACGATAACACAGGTAGGTTAATGGCAAAAATACCTCGTATCAGCTGAAGGTAACAGGCTAAAAGTTAAGTGTTGGCTAATGTTACCAACACCAAATGTTATATATGGATTAATAATATATTGGCATGTAAGACAAAGCAGCAATAATTGCGTTTTAGGCCACGTTGCGACTGTAATAGTTAAACTGAACGGGATTTCCCTCATCCTACAGGAAGAATACTGTATTTACCGGTTTTGCTCGGTTATAAATACAAGGCAAACATCACGTCTTCCAGTCTCTCTTATGTTTCATGGATAAAAGTATAACGTTAGTGTAGTATATAGAACAACAGAAATGCATAAGAATAAGAATTATGAAGTGAAGATAAACCCCCATGCCTGTGCGAGCAGAGTGGCGCAGCGGAAGCGTGCTGGGCCCATAACCCAGAGGTCGATGGATCGAAACCATCCTCTGCTAGGTGTTTTTTATCTTTATCCTGACTTGACTTCAATATAGTTTCCTGCTCGTTCTTCAGCAAGATTCTGTCTCTATATAAGTATTTTTCACGCACCTGGTAAGACTTTGAGGGCAGGTCTTAGCACCTTGACTAGTTATGAAAAGCTATGAAAATAGGTTAGAAATACATTTTATCTTGCCTTTCTTCCTCTCACTTGTTTATGAACTGAAGACGGGGTGTTTAGCTCTGTTTGTAGCCTAATACTGAACTCAAACATTTTATTTTCAGCTTTAACCTACAATGTGCATTCAGAGGGCGGTGTTGTCTCCTGACGCAGGTGTCTCTAATCAGCTGATTGTGCGCGGCAGTGAGCAGCAGTGAGCATGCAGGCTCTTTGTTTGAGCTAAAAGGTAATTCCACGGTGTGCTGTAGGTCCAGCTTTGGAAACAGTCTGCCAACCCTATTGTATTACGTTCACGGTTAATTCTGAGTCTTTGGGTGAGTCATAAAACTGTATGTTTTAATTGCACAAGTCATCAAGAGATAACACTGTGTGACCTCGCGGCAGAGAATATTGAGAGGTTGTGCTGAGCTTATCCTAGCAAGGGCATATTTAGCCTATTAGTAAAATGAACGGGGAGCTGAGGAGTCTGCAGCGAACTTCATCCACGTCTGCTCTCTTAAGAGCGCTTGACTGGTCCCAATCTAATGCTAATAACTTATTCTCTCCTTCCCTTCGGTTCTCAGCTCTAATATGCGTTGCTATTATAGTGGCTAACCAAACTAGGTTACTTAAACAATGCTGAGAAGAGTTCATAGAAAATCTTAGAAAAAGTTTAAGTGCATTCAGTGTGGAAGTCACGTGGCATTTCTTTTCTTGGATAAAACAAACTTTTCTTGTGCCCTGGGTCCTCTGTTGGTCCCATCAAAAGAGCAGATTTGACTTTGTGGGAAGCCTGTTTATAGATGGGGTTTATTAGATGGTCAGGCGAAACAAAAAACTGGAATAACAAATACTTGCCATATGGGGGGTTTGGAGCTGTGAGTTTAGTTGTTAATTTGCTGGCAAAAAACAACAACAAAAAACAAACAAACAAACAAACAAACAAAAAAAACAAAACAAAAACACAGTGGAACCAGGCGGCGGTTCGAGCCATTCTGTTCTTTGCACTGCTCAGGAGCCACCCCTCTTCCACCGGGGAAGCAGTCTTTTCAACATGTACCATCTGAAAGAGCTGTGGGCGTTTCAGCGATTCTCCTCGCTGTAAGGTGCCATCCTTTCCAGCGCTGCTCTTTAAGAATGGAGAGATACTTTATGACACCCCTACCAAAGCAGCGGAAGAAAACCATAGGGCACGTTTAAAGATCTGGCTGATAGACAGGCTTGGTGTCTTGGCCTGAAGCCCTACAGTATATTTCAGTGAGTGTAGTGCAACAAGCTAGTGGGTACCCTGTTCTACAGTTTTCAGTTGAAAACAGTGAGACTGTGACATATTGTCAGATTTCATTTGTGTTCTTTACAGTGCGTCGAATTTATTCACAATTAAGAAATAATTTTGTGGAGTTGACATACAGAGGGGAGAAAAAAAACAAGATCCAGGAGAGTCGGTTTGATTGTCATGTCTTCTATTCTTCTCTGCTTTCACGCATAAGTACCGAAACAGTGGCGGGCAAATCAAATGCTTGTTGGACAGCACAACAATTTTCTGCTACATGCTACAAATTTCACGCCATGCTGTCTTCTCTGTCTCCTCTGCACTGGGATCCCATCCTGTAGTCCCAGTTTAGAAAAGAAAAAAAAAAACAAAAAAAACAATGCAGTCTAGACGCAGTTTGAATTTCTGAAGTTGAAATTGAATTTGTGCTGGTTTAGCCAAGACCCAATTGTTTCCAGGTTTTCTGAAACTTAATTTCTACTAGCCACCACCTATAAGCCACACTCATGTAAAAAGTAACCTTATTCTTATGCTGCTTATTTCTCCCTGGAGTGCCTCACCCAGTTCATAAAATTTACTCTTATCTTCATGGGGGAAGAAACCTCACCTCCTCCTTCCTGTGGAGGTCAGATAAGCAAACAGTAGTAGCAGTTGTAGGCTATTTGTATACGTCTTATAGTTTATATAATGCATTTTTTTTAATGTTTCACTCTATTTGATAAATGTAAATTCGATTGTTAATACATGCCCATTACTTTGGCCATACAAAAAAGAAAAAATAACCTATTTATTTGTGGCTCAAAAGGCCACCTATACACATTTCTTTCAGTCTGACAGCTTGTATTTGAATATCATCTTCAGCACAAAACCAATTTAGCTTCTTTGGCCTAGGTACAGGTTCAGTCCATCATGTTTTCACTGTGCATGTCTACTTTTAAATAAATCAAACATTGAAAATGTAATATTTGACTTTATGGATCAGTCATAATTTCCTCTTTTTTCACTTAACTGGAAGGTTGAGTTCTATTCCTCTATAACTTTTAATAATGATAAAAAAAAAGACAACAGGTTCCTTATTTCGCAGATTTTATTTAAAAAATAAAACATATACAGTATTGCCTATATAAGTAGTGGCATATTGTGAAAATCTATACAGTGCAATTAGGCCTATAAACATTCAATCCAGCTATAACTTAGGAAATCTTTTCTTCAGTTCTACCACGGCCGCCAGACGTTGTGTTGAGTGTTTGCAACTTCATTTCTGTGACTGACAGAGTAACACTTCTTGTGACTGGAGCTTTTTTCATGTCTATTTTGTGTGGGCGCCACAGCAATGGCTGCCTGTTTGGTTCCAGGTGACTGCCGTGCGTCTTCGCTCGGTAGAAATCGAGACGTGCTTGCGCTGTGGAGTTTCAGTACATTAGATCTGGCCGTTTTTCCCTCCTCAGGTCCCGCCGGCGGTGGAAGAAGCCTCCGCGCCCCGTCCTGTGGGATCTCTGCTTGGCCCAGGCCGCTCTCCATGGTGCTGGAGACTTCCCCTCGTCCCAGAGAGCGGCTGAGTTTACTGGAGAGCTGCGATAACATCCAGCGGTCGCCCCCGTTCAAGGTGTCTGCCATGGCCAAGTACTGGTTGAAGTTTGCCAAACAACTACGGAAGCCAGTTTGGTGATCGGAAAACTCAGAAACAGTGGCGGTGCCTGAAAGCAAAAGAGACATTTAAGGTGAGAGAAGCACAGAATCTGAACACAAAGGTCTGCGTAAAGCTGCGCTTAAATTATCCATAAAACATTTTGAATTAGAATTAGAATATTTGATAACTTGGTCTACTTTAAGAGTTCAGTTATTACTCACAGCTCTGGATCTTTTGGAGGTTCCTCAGATGTTTCACAGTGAGCTCCAAGATGTCGGCCTTTTCCAGTTTGCGCTTTCGAATCTGGATAAAGAAATTACATTATTCAGAGAGTTTTCTTCAAACAAGTACTATGATTACGTTCATTTCATTTTCAGTAGATTTAAAGTAAAAACAACTTCAAATCTGTATACGTACATTGCTGCTGTAGTAGCTCTCCAGGAGAGATTTTAACTGGTCCAAAGACTTGTTAATGCGAGCTCTTCGTTTCTTCTCCATGAGTGGTTTGGATACCTGCGAAGAAAAAGCGGGTAAAATTAATATCGCACACAGCACTCTTCAGTAGAATACAGTTAAATCCAGTTCCTTTCATTAAGTTTGTCTACACACCTTGTGTCCAGCAATGGGTTTTGACTTTTCTTCGCAGTCTGTTGTCGCCACCATTCTGTTTAGTCCTTTTGTAGTTTCCTTGAAGTCGGTTTCTTTTCCTCTCTGGCGCACGAATGAAGGAGTTGACCCTGAGTGGATTTATATAGAGACACCCACTTAACATCTCAATGCAAACAGTCCCGCCTGTCTCTTCAGAAACACTGCGCGTCATTTGACAGCCAGAACCAACCACAGGCTTAGACTCAACACAGAAAATTGAACAATTTTATGCTGTTTAAAAATCTATATTTTAACTTTCTGAATGTTTTGTTATTTCTGTCCGTACTTGTTTTTTTAAATTAGGAACCCATTTCACCTCTTTTTTTTTTTTTTTTTTTTTTTTTAAAGATTTTGTTTCAGTTATTTTTAGTCAACTAACAACAATATGGTAACAAAGAAGGCTCCGCAGAGGAACAGTTAGACAAAAGCTTATAACATGATTCCTATCTATCTATCTATCTATCTATCTATCTATCTAATTTTTGATTATTTCGATGTCAGTTTAAAACTCAAAGCACACACAGACCACCAACCTAGAGAGGTAGAGTTTAGTGTATAGTGGTTACATTTAGTGCAAATACCCAAGAAACAACGTGTGGGGTAAAAAGGAGAGAAGCGTATAAATCATAAACATAATGGGTAATCATAATGGTTCTTCTTGGTGAGCAGTATGGCCACCACTGACTCCTACTTTCAGTCTTTTATTTGAGAGTTTCACGCCACCCGCTCGAAGGCAGCACCGTGGTAATTCCCTGCGTGTCCCCAACAACATTTCGATTTTCTGGTGTCCACTGTAGTAAAACTGTTACACCTGCTAAGTGTTATTATCAGCTAAGCCAGGCTATTTTTAGGCAAAGGTGCAGGTATACTTTTGTCAATACACAAACACCAATCATGTAGCCTAACCACGAGGTTCTGAAAAAAATGTTACTCTTAAAGATTCTTTGGCCATTGTGCGTCTCCAGGTTTTGTTTTCATACCAGGCGCGCTGAGGCACCGAGGAGAATCGCGGGCCGCCCCTTGTCCTCGGTCCCTCGCCTCCCGATTTTCCACACTGCTCCCTGAAAGGAGCGAAGGCTTGGGAAAGTCATACCGGCTGAAACAATATATTGACTATAAGCTTACTGCAGTCCACTGCGCATCATGTGCGCACACAAAGACCATCTGAAAATATGGGGGTGAATCAAAGCTAAAGACACCCACTTATGGAATAGGAGGCTTTAGCCCTGTCCTTAGGAGGTAAAACTGTTGATTGCATCCAGTTAACTAGATGTGTTATTTAGGGTTATTTCAACATTTCCAGGACTTAGGAAAGTTGGTTGAGGTGGTGCGTTTTGAAAGACAAATGACATTGGTGAGAAAACCCATGTTACACTGCTCGAGTCCTCTTGCCTTATTCGGTGCACAATGCGTGTGTTAAAATGGCTAAGGGCCTGCGTAAAGGAGGGGTATTTGTATTCAGTCTGGGGAGAGCGCCCATGAAAAGAGGGCAGTTTATAATGGTGCACCATTGATCTTTTCTTTCGTCTGCTTTGTGACCACAAACGTGTGGGCATCAAAAGATTCCCTCCACTTCTAAAGTGAACAAACATAGCTACTCTTCTCTTCATTCTGCTTTGACAACATAAAGTAGGCTTCCTGTACAATCCGATCTAGTCTCATTCAACAGCTTTAAATTGGCAGATTAAAGTTTTGATCGCCTCCAAGGTGTTTCCCGAGTTTTTAATACACTACTGCAGCTTGAACCGCATTATCTATATACTGACACCAACTTATTAGGATGTTTGATGTTAAAATCGATGTCTTTTTATTGTTGAGACTAGCCTGATTGGCCTTACAGAACTAAATCAAATTTTCATTCGAAGCTGTGATGTTTCAAATAGACTTCAACCAAGGCACAGACATGTCAGGCTGGTGTTGTACGACACTAATTGCGTAAAATGTACCGAAACATTGCAGGCCACAACTGTGGTGCTATATAGGCTGCTGAAGCATTTAATCGGTATGAAATTTGACTGAGGTGTCCTGGTGTAAGTGAGCTTTGTGGTTTCTTTTGTCCCATGTGAACGCCACATTATCTGCGTTTTCACGCTTGGTTTTAACACAAGACCGTGGAGCGCCGATTTCAGCATGGAGTCGTGGCATCACAACAGTCGTCTGTTTTGTTATTCTGTGCCACAGAGGAGAGATTTCACCGCTGATTACTCGGTATAATTTCAATTAGTGTTGGCTCTCCTCTTTGGGGTCCAAAACGAAAAGAGAAAGGATGGATTGGTGGTTTTACTAAAATAACTACTGGCCTGCAGTGAAGGAATGCAGCCAGACTTTAAAACGGTTTCCCTCCAATACCACCTCACTTTTTTCAGAAGTCGTTATGTCATCATCTATCCATAAGAATGGCGCAACGAGAAACTTGTGTCCCAATTTGACGTAATAATGCAAGTGCCATTAAATGACAAGTTAAGTGTATGTTTATAAAAAGGCTCGGGCTCTCACTCCACTTTCACTTTTCAGCCCCAGGTCATTCATTAACCCTATCGGACCTTTGTCATGGATGCCTGCCGGCGGGGACCTGACAATGCTGCTGTAATAATTGGACTATTGGGGAACTTGTTAACAACAATTAGTGAAGCAATTATGCAATTACTGCAATAAACTATTTTCTTCTTAGAGGGAAACTGAGTCATTTGCAACCCAATGGTTAGGCCCACACTAAATGGTATAATAAAAGACATGCAGAGGTTATCTACATCTTCTATTTAGGAGAGCTCTGAGGAAAACACCAGGTTGATATCTATGTTTACGAATAACAATAGATGACATGGTAATAGTGTTTCAGCAACATGCAAATTTCCATTAATAAAAATCTATATAAAAACATAGACAACACATAAACTTTAGGTATTCTAGTGACATAACCTTTCAATATCTAACAGTTACATAAACCTACAGCTGCAGGTCATTGACCAGCACAGTAATGAGTTTCATCCGTATACTGGAAATGCATACATACATTTCTAGGCTATACCATGTTTGGATGTCGTAGCAGAACGCGGTGAAAAGATGCAAGCACTGGCCCATAATTGGGCGCACCGAGAGCGGAGCAAATCGATGTACCGCCTTCCATTCACGTGGACCCGAGGCCGCACTGGTGTGACCAAAACGCTCATTGTGAGTAACAAGGTCACCGTAAAGAATAAAAAGAGATGGTACATTGACATGTGCACTGGAAAAATATTAGAAATATAAACGGGATTTTCTGAACAGCCACGCGACGGACCTGTCGACGAAGCTCTGATCAAACATCAAATGGAAATGGCATCATGAATTTCTATAGACTGGTCTCCGGGTTATTTAAAGACTTCTTACTTTGGTTCTGGGACACAATGGCCGCTGTTCGCCTGTGTGTGCCGGGGTTACCGCTTGAAAAGACCAGAGGTGCACATTAACATCGCTTAAGGTTTTTTCAAGGGCCGAAATGAACTGACTGGAAAGTAACTTTATAACTCGCTGGAGGATGAAGCCTTTGTCGAGCTCTGAACTGAAAGACACAAGTGCCTAACAAAAGAAGAGCGCCATTGTTAAACACTAAAGCGCATGGGTATTGATGCGCCTTGAATTGCAAAACATCTGCCATTTACTCCGAACGACTTGAGCAAGATTTGAATGAGAATAACCAACCAGCCCTTTGCGCACTGTCTGTAGCCGTGCGTAAAACAACAGGCCATGACCAACGTGGAATTGAAGCATTTGGTTGGACATTAAAAACATGAAAACAAACCTTAGAGGAAATTCTCGCCTTTTCTCGACAGGGCCATATAACATAAGTGCGGACTCTCACTCCCCATGAGCGACACTGTCATCTTCCTAAACTGCTTGTTTGCAATATTAATGTCTCTATCTACTGGAGAAGTTACCGCGTCTAAATGTAGCTTTTTAGTTTGGACTTGATGGATTTATGACTATGAAGTAGGGATAGTCCTATTGATGAGATCCATTTCTTTATGCACAGTTTCAGCCTCTGTAGATTAAACCCACGGTTGGTTTTTAACAATAGCACAGGGACTAAAAATTAACTCCAACTAATTGTCACTGCTGAAAGGGGGTCCGACTGTATTGACAGTGAGTAGATGTAAAGATATTCAAGCCCACTCAAAAATGAATTCATTTGCTCATTAGCTGCCACTCTTTGTTAATAATCATTCAACATTCTAAAAGACAGGGTCAACAATTTTTTAGTGGAGATTGAAATAAATTGCATACAACATAACTGATTAATAAATGTGGAGATGAGACTACTTGGGGTTATTTGAAGTTTAGGGTATATGTGAGCCCAGATCTCTCAGCCTTGTCATCCCTGATGGACGAGGGACCTGTTGATTCAAAAGGTGACGGTTTTAAGGCAAATCCCATATGGCCACCAAACGCAAATTGCATCCACTTAAAGTGCGTTTTGTTTTTGCTTTTGGCACAAAAAGGGGAGAACCAGTTGCTGGCCAAGTTTTTTTCCCAGGGGTTTGCCTTTATCTGACCAAAGTGGAAAATTGAAAGGTACAAGTGAAAAGCCATGGGGCGTTCCTCCAATTTTCCTCGCTCTATATTTTGTAAAACAGAAATATGTGTCCCCTCAGCAGAACCCTCTCAAACAAAATAACAAATCCTTTAAAAATAGAATTATGTATGCAGCCGTTAAAAATACAAAAAATGTTGCCATAGTCTAAGTCTCGACAATCTAGCGACTGATCGTTTTAAATATTTAGACAATTTCATTTGTAAAGTACTTATCACCCTGTCACTTTAAATAGATTTTGTTTTTTATCACCCCACGGCAACAGTAAGACAGGCCACGCAAATCTTGAACTTGTCAGAGGTGGATGAATGCGCTAAAATTCTGCATGGCAACGTGTGTGGCGAATTTAAGTCTGAAATTGGTATGAAATTGTCAATTTGTTGGTGTCAGCGTTCAGCTCCCCAGACGCGCCATATGCCATGCTAAGTGGCACTATTTACCAATTCGTTCCTAGTTTCACGGTCCATCCTCCCCTTCTCCGTGTCAGGAAACTGAATAGCCACAACAAAATGGCAATTTACCCTCTGGAATGGTCACATACCCCCTGCGGCAAGGCTCTTTCCGTTTCACTTCGCAGGGCACCGCAGCCTTTCTCAGCTTCACGGCGTGAAACTTCAAATGGAGAGGAAAATGGTCACTGTCTCAGGTCATCGTTTGTGATGTGCCACTTTATGCCCGTTCATCTCAGTGAATACAAGACGTGAACAACACACGGTCCATGTAGTAACACCACACATGCCCTTGTATTATTGGATGCCAATATGAAAGCTGGCTTCTAAAAATTAATACGGGCCAGGTTGCATCCCAACAGCAAAGAAATATAACTAACAAAATAAGTGATATGGAGACACACACATTATTTTAGGCAAAACATGTTTTAATTGGATCTGTGTAATAATGAACATAATAGAACATTAGAAAAGGACACCTGGGAACTTACATCTTCAGGGTGTACACCAAATTACTGAACTGCCCACATCACCGTCTGTACAAGTATTTATGCCAACAAAATACAATTGTATTCATATAATCAGTGTCTTGTCAGGCCATAGGGTTGTGTATCAATATGCAATAAAGACGTAATTCATTACTGAATTAATGCACTGTGGCTACAAGACCAAACAAGAAGGTTATAAGTTACTGTGAGGCAGTGAAATTCATAAGTTCAGTTGCCCCAGGGACGTCTAGTATCATTGTGGCCACTATAAAGTATTTTTGGATTAAGGTGCTTATATCTAATGGTACCGATCAAACCATCATATTTACCTGTGATTATAGTGGCGGACATCTACACCACCAGTTCTATTGATAAACATTAAGTGAGAAGTATCAAAAATGGCAATAAACTTCCACAAACAGAGAGTTAATTTGTCTGCAACAAAATTATTAATAATATAATCATTTCATATGAGTTAACTGTTGAATTTGTAAAACTTATTTTACATAATCCAGTTTAAATAATATGGCCTCAAGCTTGTACTGACGGGGTGAAAAATAAAACGATATGTTTATTATAAGACCTTTACTTAGATGAATTTTGATATTAGAGGTAAAAAAAAAAAAAAAAAGTAGCGTGTAGTGTCACTGTGAGATGGCTCCTCCATGTGGTAAAATATGGTATTACGTCAACCTGAGAAACTATTTGAACAGAGAGGAAAGTACTTTTTTTTTTAAAAATATATTTTTTGTTTTATTTGAATCACTCTTACTGCTGTACCTGTATGTGAAAACATCTGAGTTAGTACAAGGACTTAGCTGAATTAACTTTGTGTGTAATGTCACTAAATGCCCTGAGACTGCTAAATAACACATAACTCCACGTAAAAATGTTAAAGCAATACCAATAACCAAACCTATGATGATGCAATCCAGACCATGCCACTGACACTACAGGAACACATTCTCAGAGATAAGAACTTACAAAGAAGTGCACAGATTTCTTCTTAGTGTAAAATACGTGGATGATGACAACGCTTGTCTAGCAAGGCCAGAAAGTTTAGCAAGAAGGGAAGCGTACAACTGTTACTTAATCATCAATTTGCTTGCAGTGCAATTCCACTTGGCTGACTGTGTCAGCCACATAAAGACTATGCAGAATCTTGAGCAATGGCCTCTGTTTAGGAGCATGTTGCCAACCATCCATTTTTTAAATTGCTTCATGTTTTAAAGTAATTTTATCATTGTTCTTGTCAATACATCCCACAATAGACTCCTCATAAAATAGTCATAGATGTCCGTAAAAAAAGATTAGCTGAAAGAAAACATAAAAAGAAAAATACTTTATGCTATTTTATGAAGCCGAATTATTAGCATTGTATTACAAGTTTTCAGAGAACCCAAGGCAGCTTTTCACTCTATAGAAATACGTGTTTACTGAAGGTAGCTACTGGCTAATTGTTTTGGTATAATTCTGAATGAGACCCTGGAAGAACTGCTGTGTGTTTTTGTGGGGTTGAAAAATGATGATGTAACATTTTGGGAGGAAATACCACAACAGAAAGGAGTAGAGGCTGGAGAGTACTGCCAGAGCATTAAAAGTTTGGATATACTTTCCATGGTAAAGCACATGCACAGTGGCAAAGATGATCCAGGTGAGGATCAGCACGAGCAGGCAGAAGGTAATTGCTTTGGCCTCATTGTAATTCTTTGGGAGGTCTTTTCCCATGTAGGAGAAAATAAAGCAAAGGCACAACAAAAATACAAGTAAAATCACAGAACCAGAGTTTGCTTTGAGATTGATGTCACAACCAAGTATGATTTTATCTGGGGACCAAAGCGTGTCATAGTAGGGCTTAGCAGGGTTGTAAGAATAGCCAATAAGAAACAAGAATGCCTGAGTAACAAAAGCCACAGTGATGACCAGCCACTGCCCATGATATGTCCTCCACCAGCTGTGGAGCTTGGGGAACTTGGCAGCTATTTTGAAAATGCAGACGATTTGAAAAGAGCGCACAACAAAACATGCTAGACAAACTGTGTAGAACAAAATGAATGGTAAGAACCTTAAGATACAAAAAGAAACTGTTGGCTTATCAAAGTAAAAGAAGACACTAAGACTACACAGACTGAGGCAGCCTAAAATTAGGAAGCACACTGGTCCCCCAGCAGATCTGACAACAGGGGTGTTGTAGTTGATGGCAAAGAGAACAGACATGGCTAATGTGAGGCCCACCAAGACCCAGGCCCCAACCATGATCAGTATGGCCCCAATGTCTGTGAATGGGACGTACTCCACCACTCTCAGATTGCATGATGTACTGCCTTCTCCAGACCATTCTGTCTCCTTACAGTAGATGCAGTTGTAGGGATCCTCTGTTTTAAATGAGACAGGGACAGTCAGTCAGAAAAAGTTTTGGTAAACTTTTGGAATATCCTCTCTGGGTAAAGATAAGTCAAACAGCTGAGGAAGCAGCATTAGATGTTTAATCTGTGACACTGTTATGTTCTCTTTAGATGAACTCTCAACGTAAAGCTTGCTTTAGCTGTAGTAATAACTATAGTAACAACTACCCTTGAGAAAATTGTAACAGGACTTAGAATTTATTGCATGACAGGAAATTGGCTGTTCTGTTGAAGACAACTGTGAATCTTTAAAACTATTCTATTCCTTTATTACACTTCAGATCAGTTAGCCTGTGCGGTGGTCAGAGTGAAGCCTATGTATAGAGCTGTGCTCAGTAAACATGAAATGGCTATTACACCCTCCTGGTCATGAAAAAAGCCTAACAACTGTCTGGAACTGGAAATGAGCACCCATCAAGGCAAGAGTGACAGCACTGCTTTTACTAATTTTCTTGTTTTCATGTGTAATAATTTACCTGTGCTGTTGACATAAGTTCCATTTGGACAGATTTCACAACTGAAGCAACATTTGTGAATTCCATCTGGCTTTTTTGCATATCCTGCAGGACATTCTGTGGAACACAGTGAAGTAGGGACCTGTACAGCACAATCAAATAGAAGTTAAAGAGAATACTGTGAAGGGTGGAGACAAATAAATGAGAAGAACCAGTAATTAAGCCTATATAGCATGTATGTATGTATGTATGTTTTGTAAAACATACAGACACAAATCCTTGTGGTGGGGCAAGAGGAAAACAAAGTATTTTTTAATCACCATGTACTGTATAAAATGCTTGATACAATGTATTGTACAACACATTATACAATGCATATTGTAATAAAGGAAAAACAACTTACTTCTCCTTTCGTGTACCAATGGATTTTGGTACTGTTGATGAAGAAATTGACCGATGGGAGAAATTTATAAAACCCAATCTCCTCTGCATCACCACTGTGGTTCCAGAAAACTATAGAATAGGATCCAAACGTGGGGTCACCGTTCTCATCAAACTGAATTCTCCGATTCAAAAGTGTAAAATTGGACTTCTTCAGCTCTGCTAGAACCTGATGTGGTCACACAAAGTTAATATAACCATTACTTCCTTGTGGTCACAATGAAAACTCAGTAATGTAGGCAGAAAAGTGCAAAAGTTGGACAGGCTTTGTCAAGTGACACCTTGATGATTTTTTTAAAAGTTTATGTCAGCTTCTATTTATCTTTTGCAGTTATTCCTTTATTGGTGGCTGGTCTCCACTCTCCACCCAGCCTTGGTCTCTGCTAATCCAGCTAATCTACATCATGTGGCAGCTTTCACCAAACCCAGTCATCTACAATGAGGTGGTAAGTATCAATCTGAAAATTCTCAATCAGCCATTTAGCTCTCCTGGGTTAGGTAGCTGACCTATTTGAGCTCAGTCCAATTCCCAATGACCTGCAGCCCACTGTCAGTACTATTCTAATGCACATGGGATTGAATGACATAATGGCTAGCAAACTACAGACCTAGCCTGAGTGCTTGTGCTGTCTGAGAGGACATTGTATCATATATGGACAGATTTCAACTGTTTCCAAAAAATCTGATTATTTTAGATAAATCTTCAGTCTTTACCACTGTTTTAAAAACATCTGTGTTTTGTGGGATATAACCAACACAAACCTTCATTACTTTTGGACTTTTTCATGCCTTTACAAAGTAGATGGGGAACAGCATTTAAACTGTGACAAAAAAATGACATTCACTTCAGCAAGACACAATTACGACCTCAGTCTCCCACTATTACACATTACACTATTACACATATACTGTATGTGTCTGACAACATTATATAATAACAACCTGAGCCTGTCAGTAGCAAAAACAAGCACTCATCATTGCCATGCCATTCATATAAGTACTGCACCTGTTCCAAAGATGTTTGTTTTACACCCAAAACATGGGAAAATATGGCCCCAGGTTTAAAATTACTGAAGTTATCATTTAACTAAAACCAAAAGGTTTGAACACATCACTTGTATTTGAACTTTTCTCCACTGGGTCCAAGGAAAAGAAAGAACTGATTTTAAAATACAGTACATACTGGGGCAGATCCCTTAGAATCACCAGGCAAAGGTCTCCTCACTATACCTGGAAAAAATTCTAAATCGGCTTCAGTCATTGGTTTGGATCCTCTACCACATGAACTTAGTTCTGCTGTAACATCTTCTTTTAAAAGCTTTTAGTTGGGTTTAAAGTATGTCATTAACAAGTAAAACATTTTCCATATAATAATAATTATAAATAATAATACTAATTTACCTTGTGTGGGTATGCTGTTATATTGTCATTACATCTTCCAGCTCCACATTGCAAGGTCCGGTGTAAAGCATGAGCGATGGCATATACAGCAGAATAAACAGGGAAAGAGAATGACGGGTCTGCGGCAATGACATCCTCTGCATTCAGGTTACTGCAGTTGCAAACCTGATTACAAAACTTCTGCTGTCCTGCATTTTCACAATGCATCTGTCTTTTGGAAGAATAGATAAAATCACTGAAACCAGGTATTGTTACTACTGCCTCAGACACCCCAAGTACAGTTCCAATATTTCTGATTCCTTTCTCCTTTGGAAGCCTTTTGTTTAAGGACCATGCATCCCCTGCTATCCACACCTTGTTTGTGATATTCAGTTGTATTGCTGCCTCAATGACAGCTTCAGCAGTCATTGTTGCGGCAAAAACAATAATTATCTGTACTTTCTGTGCCTCTATCTGTTTGAACATTTGGGAGTAATTTGTGCTTTCATCAAGACCTCTGGTGTATGCCAGACAGATATCAGTATCCTTAATCCTCTTTATGAATAATTCCCGGCCATCATTGCCATAATTATTATCACTGTTAAGGAAAGCAACCCAGCGCCATTTGAAATGCAGCATGATTTTACCTATCACTTCTATGACATCCTTACTGGAATGCACTGTTCGTAGGAAAGAAGGGAATTTTCCTGTTTTTGAAAAAATAGAACTAGTAGATCCGTAATTGACCTGTTGAAAGAGTAATAGAAGAATTCATAATTTTCAGTTACAATAAGTAATGCAATTGATTTAAGACACTTTCTGTGGAAAAGAACTTACCATAGGAATGAGATCCACCATGAACAGCGGGACTGCAGTCAGGGCCTGAGTGCTTGTAAAAGGGCCAACTACTGCTATCACTTTGGACATGTTGGACTTGCCTGGTTGTTCCTTGTGTGGTTCACTCCAAGGTTGAATCAAGCCATTGACTGAGATGAGGTCCAAAACTCCTGGAAAATTCTGTGTATCTGAGCAGTGGTCAAATATCTCATAGCCAAGAGATACATTTGGCAGTAGATTGGTAGAGTTGTTGATTTCCTCCACAGAGAATCTCATCAGCTGAAACCTCCGATAACTTGACTCAATCAACTTTGTACTGTGGACAGAGGACAGTGAGAGTGTGTATGAATTAGTTTCATCGCTGAAATATTAATGTTTGTGAAGAATGTACAGATATAGATATTTAAGTGTGTTTCATTGATCAAAGAGTTACATCAATAATGCAGACTTTGTCATTTAATAACTTGGATAATATAGCAATTAATTGGATTTGTTTTGGGGGTAGTATGCAACTATAAGTATCAATTGACCTCAAGTCTAAGTAAAACCCCCGAATATTATAATAACGTAATCTGTTACGCTAGGTTTTCTTTCTTAGTTTCAACTTCAGATGATATCCACACAGATTTAGCATTAGACTCACCTGGAGCAGTCGATGGTTTCTGGTCTGTCTTGATGAACTGGTGCACTGACATGATGAATATCAAAAAGTCCACCTATCAAATAATCTCCTTCCAGCTGAAACTTTGAGGCTGGGACAGTGCACTGAGCAAAGGCATATAGAAAAGTTCCCAGTAGACACAGAGGAGCAAGAAAATGTTTCATTGTTGTATCTACCATTTACCATTCTGAGTCTGATATTAAGATTTGCCCCCTGCCTTCACTAAGTTATGAGATACTGGTGATGGTTAAGCCTCAGTGATAATTTCCATGCATGTGGGAATGAAAATCCCGTGGTTGGAGGAGAATTCACAAATCAGTATGCAAAAGCATCTAAACTGCCGTTGCACAGACTCCCTGTGATGTATACACACAGGGTTTACAAATCATCATGGAGGTTTAATACCTCAATCATGAAACACATTATTAAACACATTATTAAAATGACATTGCATTATTTTAGTACCTTTATAAAAATACTGCTTATACAAATCGCATCATACTGTGTTGTTGTCCAACATACAGGCGCAGTATACTCCAAAATGTTTATAAATAAGGATGTATATTCTGTTTCTTGGTTCAGACTAGGACATATCAGAAAACATCAGATTTGAAAAACCAACACATCCTTCCTCTGCAACATTTGTTTTTTTTCAAATAGTCAACAACTCTGGCAGACTGTTCAACACCATCAAAAGACAGTCATTGCATGTAGGATGCTCAGCAAATTTTTCTAATAATGGAATCACAGTAAATAATGAGGAAATACACACAAGCATAAATTCAACTCCGTATTTACACTAAGAGATCACCCCCTCTTCCAAACTATCCCTGCACAATTTAACATTGGATCCCACAGGTCATTTGAAAGGAAAATTTGCAGTCTTTCAACAGATGAAAGTGATAAATGACCAGGACTCCACCAGGCACCAGAATTTGAATTTAGGCAACCTACCCGTGGAAAGGCGGAAGTTCTTGTTCTGCTTATTAGGAAGAGATAGGCCCTCATCAGGTGAGACACATGAAGCTTGTAAGGGCAGGTGAATCAGCTATGAGCTTTAACCATGAGTCAGCATTCTGACTAAATATCCTCATTGAAACCTTGTCTAATAACAAATATTCAAATTACAGTTTATTCTCCAGACCCAGTGCTGGAAGGAGGAGGGACAGACTCAAATTCTTCAACTGGTGCTCTTTTTATTTACCAGTCAGTCTTTTATTACCAGTCAGGTGCAATTTATGAAGGTGAGTTGTAGAAAAAAGCCTGGAGCCTATCCCAGCTGACATAGGGCAAGAGGCAGGGTACATTGTGGACAGATCGTCAGTCCATCACAGGGCCAACACATATAGACAAACAACCATTCACAGTCACATTCACACCTACCCCAAATTAAACTAGCTTGTATGTCTTTGGACAGTGGGAGGAAGCTGGAGTACCCAGAAAGAACCCACGCAGACACAGGGAGAACATGCAAACTCCACACAGAAAAGCCCCGGGCAAACTGGGACTCAAACCCAGAAGGGAACAGAAGTACCACAGTAATATTAGCTTAGCACAACAACAAGTGACAACAATCTATCTGCCAGCGAGATGTAATTAAAAATAGTATTGTATGACCCTTGGCTGTGTATTTGGCTGCGTACACTCTACTTTACAGAAGGCATGGGATTACCCCATGACAGCCCCTCAGTGTCTGCCTTCATGATGGAGGTTTTGAACATGGTCTACTCAGATTGTATGTCCCCAACTTTCCCAGAGGTGCATAAGAAATTCTTCTGCAGGTGAGCGTTAAACGCCTCCTAGGCTGGGGCTTCCCCCAGACTTTCCTAGTTCACCCCCACAACATGTTTGGGTCAACCAGGTCTTCAGGCAAAACACTGGTTGGGCAGGCCAGTCTACCCAATCACTCTGCTCCTGGTTTCTCCATTGTTGCCAATGTGAGGGTTGAAGTCTCCCAGCAGAACTATTAGGCACTAGGTGCTACACTGTCCAGGACTCCACTCAGAGACTCCAAAAGGGCTGGATATTCCAAACTGTTTGGTGCATAGGCACAAACTACAGTCAGAACCTTTATCTCAGTGACTCGTAGTCACATAGAGGTGACCCTCTCATTGCCCCGGAGAGAACTCCAACACAGAGACACTCAGCCAAAGATTCATGAGTATCCCCACACCTGCCTGACACCTCTTACTTTTGGCAGCACTGGAGAAAAAAAAAAGAGTCCAGCTAGGTGTGAACCCAACTTCATCTAGCTGGTACCGCTCTACCTCCTTTCACTTTTCCTCCCCCACTGAAGAGTTAATATTCCACCATCCTTCTCAATGTTAAATAATACACTTCTAATATTTTCTTTTATTAATTTCAACTCCATGTGGCATCATTAGACAAGTCACAGAAAATTGCACTTAGGGATTAAGGATATTTATTATCATGTTATGCTCTGACAGTAGAAACAGTGGAATGGAGATCTAATGTATCCAAACACTGGCTTGCCTGCCAGGATTGCTAGCATACACTAGGGGTGAGTAGCCTTCATTTATTACTCTAGGGAATAAGTTTCATATGAATTAAATGTTGAATTTATATTTGAATAAAACTGTGTACACAAACCCCACAAAAATTGGAACTACAATATTTCCACAAAAGCCTTAATGTGCTGCATCATATTATTGAGCTCAATACAAAAAAAATGACAATCATGGAGAATTTGGGCTAATAGTCTTGTACTAGAGACTTCACAAGAGTACAGTTGTAGAGATAGCTCTACCTAATAAAACTAAGTATTGACATTTGAGGAAACCAATTGTTTCAGATGTGCCTGTTGTCTAACCTGTGTATGACATCACAGTGAAGTGGTGCCATCATGTGGTGAGATCAATGTTACAGCAAGAGAAAAAAACATCCCATTTTATATCTTTATATAAAACTGTTACCATAATCTGTTACTATTATTTAACTGCAGTATTATTTAACTGCATCATTTTGGGATTTGTACAAGGGCTCAACAAAATTACTATGTGATTTATTACATGTGGTGAGGTTGTAAACAACACATAACCTAATAACACATAAGATTTTAAAATGCTCATTTAATGTATAATGTACATTGAATCTCAGAGTTGTATACATTTTAATTCATATGCCAACAACAACTACATGCACATATCCTCTTGGAATTAGTTATTCAAGTGCAAAAATACAAGTCATCACAACTGCTCCTTCTCATATGTAGATATATTTCTGACCTGGTATCATTCATGAAATCACAATTAGTTGAGTATTGTATGAGTTTCACTTTTGAAACAACTGTGTGCAGTTTTTTTTTCACTTCCTTACTTTTTTCATGTGTACAGTGTGAGTGTTTCAGATCAAATGTTAGCATGAAGGGGCAACTGTAACTTTATCTGTAATTTTAAAACTTGAATTTGCTTTTTAATTTGGCTAAATAATTGAAAAATAAATATAGTATTACACTTCTAATGCACCACCTTTTTAATAAAGACCAGCACAATTGTGCAATACCATTTTGTTATCTTAGCTTTATTTTTTAATTTTTATTATTATTATTATTTTTTGCTATGTACATTGAAAATATTCAAAATGCCTGAAGCACATCAGTCTCTCTGTCTGTAGAGGCACACTTTTACTCAAAGTAGCTACTGGCTAATTGTTTTAGTATAATTCTGAATGAGACCCTGGAAGTACTGCTGTGTGTTTTTGTGTGGTTGAAAAATTATAATATAACATTTTGGGAGGAAATACCACAACAGAAAAGAGTAGAGGCTGGAGAGTACTGCCAGAGCATTAAGAGTCTGGATGTACTTTCCACGGTAAAGCACATACACAGTGGCAAAGATGATCCAGGTGAGGATCAACTCTAGCAGGCAGAAGGTAATTGCTTTGGCCTCATTATAATTCTTTGGGAGGTCTTTTCCCATGTAGGAGAAAATAAAGCAAAGACACGACAAAAATACAAGTAAAATCACAGAACCAGAGTTTGCTTTGAGATTGATGTCACAACCAAGTATGATTTTATCTGGGGACCAAAGCGTGTCATAGTAGGGCTTAGCAGGGTCACGAGAATAGCCAATAAGAAATAAGAATGCCTGAGTAACAAAAGCCACAGTGATGATCAGCCACTGTCCATGATATGTCCTCCACCAGCTGTGGAGCTTGGGGAACTTGGCAGCTATTTTGAAAATACAAACAATTTGAAAAGAGCGCACAACAAAACATGCTAGACAAACTGTGTAGAACAAAATGAATGGTAGGAACCTTAAGATACAAAAAGAAACTGTTGGCTTATCAAAGTAAAAGAAGACACTAAGACTACACAGACTGAGGCAGCCTAAAATTAGGAAGCACATTGGTCCCCCGGCAGATCTGACAACAGGGGTGTTGTAGTTGATGGCAAAGAGAACAGACATGGCTAATGTGAGGCCCACCAAGACCCAGGCCCCAACCATGATCAGTATGGCCCCACTGTCTTTGAATGGGACGTACTCCACCACTCTCAGATTGCATGATGTACTGCCTTCTCCAGACCATTCTGTCTCCTTACAGTAGATGCAGTTGTAGGGATCCTCTGTTTTATGTGAGACAGGGACAGTCAGTCAGAAAAAGTTTTGAAAAACTGTCAGACAGCAGAGGAATCAGTGTTTTTGTTTAAACTTGCTTTATTTTTTAATCTTTGTTTAACAAGACGGTGTTATATTGCATGATGACAGGAAACTGGTAAGATACATTACAGTGGTCAGAGTAAACTGTGTGGAGCTGTGTGACCTCCTGGTCATGAAAAAAGCCTAACAATTGTCTGGAAATTAGCTCCCATCAAGGCAAGAGTGGCAGCACTGCTTTTACTAATTTTCTTGTTTTCATGTGTAATAATTTACCTGTGATGTTGACATAAGTTCCATATGGACAGATTTCACAAGTGAAGCAACATTTGTGGATTCCGTCTGGCTCTTTTGCATATCCTGCAGGACATTCTGTGGAACACAGTGAAGTAGGGACCTGTACAAGACATTCATTTAGCAAGAGATAAAATGTAAGTGTGAGGGGTGGAGGCAAAAAATAGGAAGATAGCTTTTGAACAACAGGTTTTGTAAAATGGAGCCATCCTACTGGACACTTTATGTCAGTGAGTTATTTTTAAACAAATACAACTTTATACACATGTGCACCCAATCAAAACCAAACCAAGGCATTTTTTCATCATGTACATGTATCATGTACTGTTGATATGCTATGTTATACTGCATATATTACAATCAAGCAAAAAAAAAACAACTTACTTCTCGTTTTGTGTACCATTGAATTTTGGTGCTGTTGATAAAAAACTTGACCCATGGGTAAAAATTATAAGAACCAATCTCCTCTGCGTCACCACTGTGGTTCCAGAAAACTATAGAATAGGATCCAAACTTGGGGTCACCACTGTCATCAAACTGAATAGTTTGATTTAAAAGTGTAAAGTTGGATTTCTTCAGTTCTGCCAGAACCTGATGTGGATGCACAATATTCAGATGACCATTACTTGCATGTGTTCACAATGGACATTAAAAATCTTGATCAAACAAGTTTTTTTCATGTGGAGGGAGCAACTGCAGTGTGAGGAAGTGGTTTATCAGAATTTTTGCATGAGACTTTGATCCCAAGGCAGTTTTTGAAATGTTAGCAGAGTGGGGAGTGTGAGCGGAAATCAGAAAAAATAAGACTATATATATATATATATATATATATATGTGGACAAAATATCGATATGCTTACCATGTGTGGGTACACTGTTATATTATCATTACATCTTCCAGCTCCACATTGCAAGGTCCGATGTAAAGCATGAGCGATGGCATATACAGCAGAATAAACAGGAAAAGAGAAAGATGGGTCCACAGCAAGGATATCGTCGGGACTCAGGTTACTGCAGTTGCAAACCTGATTACAAAATTTCTGCTGTCCTGCATTTTCACAGTGCATCTGTCTTTTGGAAGAATAGATAAAATCACTGAAACCAGGTATTGTCAATACTGGCTGAGACACTCCAAGTACTGTTCCAATATTTCTGATTCCTTTCTCCTTGGGGAGCCTCTTGTTCAAGGACCATCCATCATCTGCTATCCACACCTTGTTTGTGATATTCAGTTGTATTGCTGACTCAATGAGAGTTTCAGCAGTCATTGTTGGAGCAAAAACGATAATTATGTGTACTTTCTGTGCCTCTATCTGTTTGAACATTTGGGAGTAATTTGTGTTTTCATTGAGACCTCTGGTGTATGCCAGACAGATCTCAGTATCCTTAATCCTCTTTATGAACTCTTCCAGTCCATCAATGCCAAAATCATTATCGCTGTTAAGAAAAGCAACCCAGCGCCAGTTGAAATGTTGCACAGTGTTAACAATAACTTCTATGGTGTCTTTATTGGGATGCACTGTGCGTAGGAAAGAAGGGAATTTTATGTTTTTTGAAAAGACAGAACTAGAAGATCCATGACTGACCTGTTAAAAGAGTGAAATTAATCATTTTCAGTGACATTACACCCTCAAATGTATTGTTAAAACCAATTTTAGACATTTCAGTTGATAATAACAAATTGTTATCCATTATTTTTAATTACTTGGTCTGTCTGGGGAAAAAATACAGTAATTGGCAAACTTACCATAGGAATGAGATCCACCATGAACAGCGGGGCTGCAGTCAGGGCCTGAGTGCTTGTAAAAGGGCCAACTACTGCTATCACTTTGGACGTGTTGGACTTGCCTGGTTGTTCCTTGTGTGGTTCACTCCAAGGTTGAATCAAGCCATTGACTGAGATGAGGTCCAAAACTCCTGGAAAATTCTGTGTATCTGAGCAGTGGTCAAATATCTCATAGCCAAGAGATACATTTGGCAGTAGATTGGTAGAGTTGTTGATTTCCTCCACAGAGAATCTCATCAACTGAAATCTTCGATAATTTGGGACATGGAAGTGTTGACTGTGGACAGAGAAAAGACAGCAGGAGAGATGATCTGTTACAGTGGGTATTTTCAATTAGTTTCAGCTTCAAAATATATTCACTTAGATTCAGCGTTAGACTCACCTGGAGCAGTCGATGGCTTCTGGTCTGTCATGATAAACTGGTGCACTGACATGATGAATATCAAAAAGTCCACCTATCAAATAATCTCCTTCCAGCTGAAACTCTGAGGCTGGGACAGTGCATTGAGCAAAGGCATATAGAAAAGTTCCCAGCAGACAAAGAGGAGCAAGAAAATGTTTCATTGTTGTATCTACCATTTACCAATCTGATGTGAACTATACTGAGATTTGCCTCTGCCTTTACTAAGTTATGAAACACTAGTGATGGTTAAGCCTCAGTGATCATTTCCATGGATGTGGGAATGAAAATCCTAATTATACATGGTTGGAGGAGAATTCACAAATCAGTATGCAAAAGCATCTAAACTGCTGCAGCAGATTCCCTGTGATATATATGGTGTACACTCAGGGCTTTAAACTCTTCATGAACAAGCAATTTAATGCCTCTATCATGAATAAAAATGCTAATTCTTTGAAATGATATAGAAGTTGACAAAACCAATGACAAACCAAGAAAAGATATATGTGTTTAATAAAATCATGGACACAGTGACACTCAACTGCTTAGTGATGTTGCATAAGGTGAATATTTGGTCAGCACATCTTCTACCTTTCCAGAACCCTTCTTGTTCTTTCCTAAGTTGATTGTTTATTGCATCTGGTATTTGCCACATGATAATTTTGGCATGGATTTGGGGATAGAGAAAAGCATGATGTTTTCCCCACATCAAATTGTTGGCGTCTTTGCCCTGTTTTCTTCAGGTTGAGTTTCAGTGTTGCTAGGTTGTGGTCAGTGCTGACACTGGCTCCCCACCTCACTTGAACATCTAGGACTGATCGTCTCCAGGTGATTGGTTTGGTTCTTGTCTCCTCCACTGGGGGAAAACTAGGTCATGATGTGGATGTCGCTGTGTGGGAAGAGAGCTCCACTAGTGATGAGGTCATAGGTGGTACAAAGCTCCAGCTGCCGTTTTCCACTGTCATTCATAGCTCCACAGCTCCTCTCCCTATAGCTCTGTTGTAGTTTGTTATTGTTCCCAACTTTTGCATTCAGGTCACATATTACACTTCTTAAGTTATGTGATGTGATGATGACCCTTCTAACTCAGCTTGCAGTTCATAGAATGCATCTTTTATTTCTTCATTACTGTTTGTTGTGGCATAGCACTGGATGACGGCTGTGTTGATGTACTTTCCTCTCATTCTCATCTTTGTAAGTCTGCTGATAATTTTCATTCCATCAGACAGGTCCTTCCTTTAGGATGATAACTACTTCTTCATAATGTCGGTTGTTGTCCCTACCCGGGTAAAGTACTGTCTCCCCTGTGTTAGTCTTGTCTGCCTGATCCTGTCCATCTGATGCCAAGCACATGCAGGTTGTAATGCCTCATTTCAGATGTTACTTGGGCCAGTTTTCCCGTTTTGTATATGGTCCATACATTCCAGAAGCCAATTTTGGTCTTGCATTTGGTGTTGAGGACTTCCATTGCCCTGGCAATAGCTTCCTTCCAGTTTCCACTACTACTGTTCATGCAAATATCTTTCAATGACTCTGGAAGCCAATCCCACACAGTAGTGTTAAAATCCTCTGTTGTTGTTTCTGTAACAAGTCTTTTATTTCATGTGATTATTTTGTTAGCCCCATGCCCATCCCCCACCTTGGAGGACCAGTGGATCACATTTTGTCTAGCCTTTAACCTTTGACCTGCCCAGCCTGAGTGACCCTGCTGGGACACTGAGCTCCCAATGCCTTAGCTCAAGGGGTATGCAAGACCCCCAACTGTGTCAAGGTGGCAAACCTTTGAAAGATTATGAAACTGATTATATCTTATAAACACGCACCTCTTCACGAACAGGTAGTAATCATCAGTTTAAAAACGAGTGATTTACCAGAAGTTTGCGCAGTTAGGAGATTTTGATGAATCCAACACACTCCACAACACTCCTAGGAACAAGCCTCACAGAAAAAACTAAGAGAAGTTGTCTTCCTTTCACCTTCACAAGTTGCATCGTTGCATAATGTTCAGCAAAGTGTTTTCTTGACATATTTTTTTATAATGATAATGAACAAACTTAAGGCTGTATCAACTTTTGCTGTTGCAGTCAATGCCTCAAAATTGAATGGACCTTTAGAGGAAAGTTATACTATAAGTTATACTTGTAGGATCACATAGAATATAGTCACAGGCAAATACACACAAATTAAATTAATTCAACCTAGTATCTTGGGTTTATGCTAAAAGGCCACCTCCGCTTACAAATTGTCCCTGCACAATTTAACCTTGCACCACACAAGTCATTTGAAAGAGGAAAATTTGCACTCACACAGCAGATGAAAGGGATAAATGGTCAGGAGTCTTACCAGAATTTGAATTCTTCCTCTTAGAGCCACAGAAGTCCTCACTTTGCTTAGTGAGAAGGGCTCGGACCTCACCAAGTGAGACTGATTATACAGTGAAGTAAGAAAAGTAAAAAGCACATTATAAAAATTAGTTCGCTAAGAGACTGAACCATTATTCATTTAGTTTGAAAAGTTCACAATCTATACAGATAGTTTAAGAAACATTAATGGACAATTAGGTGAGTGAAGAACGTCACAACAGTGTTTGGTGCTAAGCAGTCATGGCTATAATGTTTGCACTTTAATTCCAGGGATTTATCACTTGGTAATCAGCAGTATGACTAGTACAATGACATTTTAAACAGAGGCAATAAACTCACAGAAAACTGCAGTTAGGCATTAAAACTTATAAAAGAAGCAAATCATCACTTCACACTTTATACTCTAATTTTAAGCTCCCATATAAAAATTAAAACATAAAAACCAGAGATAAGAAAAAAAAGGTAAATCTGCATTTTTACTCTCAGACTTTGCTTGGGCACAGTTTTAGAGGTTTTCCCTTTAGAAGGCATTAATTAAATATTGACCTTTGAGGAAACTTGAGCCATACGAATATATTAAAGCCTAGTAATAGTCTAGCATGTAGACAGCAACACGGTGAAGTATTGCCATCATGTGGTGAGATTGGTGTTTCAGCAAAAAATACATTCCATTTTATATGTTTATTTAATCAACTTTATGAATTAATTAATGTTATTTAATTGATATAATTTAAAGTGTCAATTTTGAAGTTTATCGTACATTTTATAGTTGTATATGTTTTGATTACTATGCCAACAACATAACAAGCATATGTTCTCTTGGATATAGTTATTTAAGTGCAAATATACAAGTTATCACAATAGCTGTTTCTCATTTGTAACTACATTTCTGTGTTTGGGTTTTGAAACAACTGACTGCAGAGATTTATTTTCCAAACTAGGGAATTTGTTTTTAATGTGTTGAGTGTGGGGGATTTCATATTCCATAAGGCCAGAAAGTTTAAGAATAAAGGGACAAACAACTCTAACTATATCTATTTGTTTGGTCATTTTGTAATTTTGATTGGCTAAATTATTTGAAAGGAAGCCATCGCAGTTAAACTTGTGCACCCTCTTTCTGTGGATTAGGTGAGAAGATTGATACCATTCTCACATTTGTAGAAGAGGCTACAGCCAGTAGGTGGGTAGCTGCTTAGCTTAGTATATAAAGACTGGTAGCAGGAGGAAATCCCTAACCTGGATCTGTCAAAAGAAAAAACAAAAAACTACCAGCAACTTGAAAACACAGTAATTAATATTTTATATTTCATTTGTTTCACAATGACTGTGAAAGTGTCAAAAAAGGGGGAAAAGCTGTAGCTTTATGTTTAACATACTGGTACGAGAGTGTTATCAATCATCTTGTCTAACTCTGGGCAAGAAAATGAAGACGCATATATTCCAAAATATCAAATTATTCCTTTAATGAGATTTTCACAATTGAGCTGTATCATCTAAAATGACTTATCATGATTAGTCTTACAATCAGAGGAAAGCAACATTCCCTATTACAGATTAAAGGTATGATCCATTTACATAAAGGCTACAACTCAGAACCCTGTTGCCAGTCAGAGTCAGTCTCTTGCAAAAATCTTATTTCAGCTCATTTCAAGATTTTACAAAAATAAACAAACTTCAATAGCATATCATAAAACACAAATTTTCAACTCCTGAAAGAAAATCACTTAGTATTAAATTACAACATGCTCTAAGAAGCAAGAAGCAAAGCCTAAAGTGCACCAGCTTTTCTGTCTGCAGAGACATACATTTATTTAAAGCAGCTACTGGCTAATTGTTTTGGTGTAATTCTGAATGAGACCTTGAAAGTACTGCTGTGTGTTTTTGTAGGGTTGAACAATGATGATGTAGCAATAATAAAATGAATGCCTGAGTAATAAAAGCCACAGTGACCAGCCACTGTCCGCGATATTCATCCACCAGCTGGGCTTGGGGAACGCGCTTCTTTGATATACAAACAATTTGAAAAGAGCGCACAACAAAACATACTAGACAAAACTGTGTAAAACAAAAATGAATGGTAGGAACCTTAAGATACAAAAAGAGACATTGGCTTATCAAAGTAAAAAGACACTAAGACTACAGACTGAGCCTAAAATTACAAGGCTTTTGTGGGTCCCCAGCAGATCTGACAACAGGGAGGTGTTGTAGTTGATAGCCGAGAACAGACGTGGCTAATGTGAGCCCACAAGACCGAGGCCCCCAACCATGATCAGTATAAGCCCACTGTCTTTAGATGGGACATACTCCACCACTCTCAGATTACTTGATGTACTTCCTTCTGCAGGCCATTCTGTCTCCTTACAGTAGATGCACTTGTAGGATCCCTCTGTTTTATGTGAGACAGGGACAGTCAGTCAGAAAAAGTTACAGCTTTTGGAGATATCCTCTCTATGAGCAAAAAGAGATAAAGTCAAACAACTGAAAACAACATTAGATGTTTAATCTGTGACACTGTTATGTTCTCCTAAGATGAGCTTTTTATTTCTTGTCAAACTTGCTTTACAGTTTTTCAGTGATCTACTCTAGAGCTAATTATATCAAACAGTTGCTTTACTTATTTTCTTGTTTTTCATGTGTAATAATTTGCACTGTTGACATAAGTTCCGATCGGACAGATTTTACAACTGCTTAGCAACATTTGTGGGATTCCATAACCTTTTGCATATCACCAGGACATTCTGGAACACAGTGGTAGGACCTGTACAGCACAATTGTTTTGAAAGTACACAAAGAAAGAAAACTGTGATAGGTGGAGAATCTCAATCTACAGTTTAAATTTCTTGACAGGAGTTTTGTAAATTGTAAACATCCTGTTAGACACTAAGTGATACTCTTAGACATTCCTTCATATTACACCATGATGAACCACCATCTGTTTATTTCCTTGATCATTTTTAAAATGAGGGGCAAGAAAAACAAAGCAGTTTTTAGTTTTGATATACTACATACAACACATGATGAAGACAAACCAACTTACCTCTCCGTTTGTATGCCACTGAATTTGGCTGTTGTTGATGAAAGACTGGACCTGATGGATAAATTTATAAAAACCAATCTCCTCTGCATCACCACTGTGGTTCAGAAAACTATGGAGTAGGATCCAAACTTGGGGTCACCGTTCTCATCAAACTGAATACTTTGATTTAAAGGTAAAATTTGACTTCCTCAATTCCTTTAGAACCTGATGTGGGTACACAAAATTCAGATGATATTGCCTTCTCTTGATCTCCTACTATTAAATTGACTGTTAAAATATACTCCTGAGAGGAGAAACTGCTGTGTAACATCACAGAGTTGAAAAGAAAGAGTTGAGAAAATATCAGCTTTAATTGTATTTTGGGGTGTAAAAATTTTACCTTACTATGTTATATCTTATATGATATATATGTGATAACAAAACACATAAGAGAGTTAAGTATTTTTTAAGTAAGTATTTTGAATCATGACAGACTTATCAACATGTTAAAGCTGTCATTGTCATAAATGAACAGTTCACATGGTTAAATTAAGTAAATCCTATAATTGTTGTATACTTACCATGTGTGGGTGATTTTCTATAGTATTAGTGTGCATTTGCCAGCCCTACATTTACAAGACACTGTATAAGGCATTAGCAACTGCGTATACAACCCAGAATACACAGGAAAAGAAAGATGGGTCATGGAAATTACATCCTTTGGACTCAGGTTACTGCAGTTACCAAACCTAGTTACAAAACTGCATATGCACATTTCCACAATGCATCTGTCTTTGGAAGAAATAGATAAAATCACTGAAACCAGGTATTGTCACTACTGGCTGAGACACCCCAAGTACCAGTTCAATATTTTTGATTCCTTCCTTCTTGTGGAGCTTCTTGCTCAAGGACCAGAGTATCGCCTGCTATCCACCTTGTTGGTGACATTTGGTTGTGTTGCAGTTTCAATGAGCCCCAGCATCCATTTTTATGCTTAAAGAAACCAACAATGATCCTATTACCCTCTGTGCTTCTATCTGTTTGAACATGTGGGGTAATTTGTGTCACCGTGGGACCTTTGGTGTATGCCAGGCAGATCTCAGTTTCCTTAATGTGTTTATATGAACAATTCAGGCCATTGAATTCCAAAATCGTTATCACTCTTAATAAAAACGGCCCAATTGAATTGAAGTGCCGTATGATGTTAACAATCACCTCTATGATATCTTTATTGGAATGCACTGTGCGTAGAAAAGAGGGATATTTCGCGCTTTCTCTGAAAAGGCAAACCATGGCTCATAACTGACCTGTTGAAGAGTAATGGGAAATTGTCATTGTTTTTCATTAACAGTTCAGTGTCAGGTTAAAAGCTGTTTCGATTTTAAAATCTTAACTTATGTAATATATCGTTTAATTTAAATGTAATTTATATTAATGACAGTTTCTATCACTTGTTACATGTTTATACACAATTGCTGACAAACTTTAGTAGAGATAGGATTCATCATGAACAGTGGGGCTACAGTCAGGGTGTCAGTGTGAAAAAGGGCCAACCACTGCTTGTCACCTTGGACACTTTGACAGATTCTTGTAGTTTTAGGCTAGATCAAGCCATTGACGGAGATGAATTCAAAAATACCTGGAAAATTCCAATTGCATCTGGCTGGTGGTCAAATATCTCATAGCCAGAAGATACATTTAGTAGATTGGTAGAGTTGACCAGTTTCCTCCACAGAAAGTCTCAACTGAAACCTCCGATAACTCGAAAGAATGATGGGTTTACAGTGAACAGAGAAAAGATAACAGGAGAGTTACTTTGAATTAACCTTGAATAATCACTTTCAGTCTGAAGACCTTTACACCAATATGGATACACGAAGAGGGGATTCCATGGTACAAGGACGTAGGACAGATTCAATGTTTCACAGTAACTTTGATTGTGTAGCAAACTAGACTGGGCTAGGGGGGAATGTGCCCCCATGACGTTTGAGGTCAGCTCCTCAGTGTTGAAAAAGAGTGGAAACTTTTACACTAAGACTTGGTCATTACTTTCAACTTCACATTATATATTAAATCAGATTCAGCTCACCTGGAGCAGATTGATGGCTTCCTGGTCTCATCATGATAAACTGGTGCACTGACATGATGAATATCAAGGCCACCTATCAAATAATCTGCCTTACCTTTAAAACTCTAGGGGCGGGACAGTACATTGGTCCAAAAGGCGTGTAAAAGGCACCTAAGAGATCCTAGCAGACACAGAGAAGCAAGAAAATGTTTCATAGTTTCATCATTTAACTGATCTGATGATGTGAACTCTAAAGGGATTAGCCTCTGCCTTTAATAAGCAATGCAATGCTTGCAATGGCAAACCGCCAGTCTTCATTTCCATGCACCTGGGAATGCATGACTTCAGATGCCTGTAAATGGTTGGAGGATAATTCACAAATTAGGATGCAAAAAGCATCTAACCTGCACTGACATACACAGGGTTGAACAATTACTATGAGCAAACAAGTTGAATGCCTCTATTATGAGTGCATGACAAATGCAATACATATACATATATACATTTACGACCCATAGGAGCATGCCAGCAGAAGATGCATACACCTTCATTATCATGGTGATATGCTGTTAAGGTTGGAACAATCATGATTTGGTTAGGTTTCAGTACAAAACTACTTGGTTAGGTTTAGGAAAATAAGGTGGTTTTATATTTAAAAAAAGTAGTTCAATTTGTTGTCACATTACAGTAATAAACACGTGGTTTATTTTGTGGAATAGACATGGATACAATGCTTATCATCAGTTTAATGTGGGAAACAAACAGCGGTCTCCTGTGTGAAAGTCCAGTGTTTAGTCAACCCATCCAACCATTCCAGCCCTTGCTTACTCCTTCCTCCCATGGGTTGTAATAGCCTGGTAGCGCGGGCAACCTATGGGCTCATATATTTTTTTTTTATTTGCGGACTGGAAAAACTATCTTTCAAACTCAACAAAAAGGGGCCAAAATGGTAGGAGGTTAAGGTCATTGTCAGGAGAGCAGGATAGCACCAAATTGTCTGCTGCTCAAGGCTCCAAGTGGTATACCTTATACAGAGCAGCAGGAAAAGTGTGAGAGAGAGAGTTGGGTACTACATTCAGCAGGGGTCCAACAGCTTTAGTCAAAATGGAACTTGCTAAAACTGTTTAAAACAGTTATAACAGTTCTAATAACTCATACTTATCTAAGTGAAGGTTTCAAAAGTTTAATGAAACATTGTTATATATTGAATGAAAGGTTTCATGCGGATGATCTATGGGTGATAGGGATGAAATAAAGTAGAGATAACAAGATAAAGGTTGTGAGATGTGGCCTTGGTCACAACAAATACACACAAATTAGTAAAATTAATTCAACCCAGGTATCTTTGGTTTATGCTAAAATGCCACATCCTCTACAAATAAGCTCTGCATGACTTAACTTGTGGACCACATGGGTTATTTGAAAGGAGATAATTTGCAATCACTCTGTGGACAGTAGTGATAGATGGACAGACCATGAAGCTTGCTCTCAAGAAATCTTAATTCAGTCTAACCACCTGATAGAGATGGCAGGACTCCTCACTCTGGTTTGTAGAAGGAATTGGCCCTCATCTGCAGGAGAGGTGCAGGTGATGTCATGGTTAATAAAAGTATAAATAAAACACTTTAACAGGAGCCACATGGATCGGTGAACTGCAGTATAAAATGTGCTAGCTATCGACATAAATATTACCAGATATAATTGACTTTCGTTAGTGCTCTTAGATGCTGCAGCATTTTTAAAAACTGAATTTCAATTCACCCTATCTATTTATTTGGTAGAAGGCAAATAACTAGAAGTGTCTCAGCAATCATTATGTAGTTTATTTAAATATATGTATATTTAGATCATATTTCATGTCTTTCTTTGACTGACCACACAGATGGATAATATGATGACCACCTTTCCACAGTCAGGATGCATCTTAACTGATAACAGTTACGGTTCAGTGTTGATACAACTTCTCGATGCAAAAAACCAAAACAAAAACAAATGACTATTTCAACTTCTTTAAGAGTAGATGAGTATATAATTGTTGAAACTAAAACTAAAAGATTACTGCAATGCTGTGTTGTCCAGAGCATAGATAACTGCTTTCCAGATTCACTTCACATTTTGTTGTTTGTTTCTTTTAATTATATTCTATAACCTCTTAACAAATGTGGCACTAAATTTGGTAGTCATATTTAAGTAAGTCAAAGTTATATTTGCTTATTATCCTTTGATGTTGTAATACAACCAAACAAAGATCCTGCTAAGAGGAAACATATAAGCCAGACAACTGGGTCTAGACTGGTAACATAAGAAGATGTAGAATGCTCTAGTCTGGACTGTGCTAAAACAAGTAAAGTGGGTGAGTGAGAAAGAGAGAGAGAGAGAAAGAGAGACTGTCTCAGAGGGATATCCTCCTGATCTCTTACCATCACTCTCATCACATGGGTAATCTTACTGTCCCTATTTTTCATTTCTGATGCAACCTCTTTTGCAACCACAAGGCAGTTTGGGGTGACTGTTGCTCACACACAGTGTTGTGAGACTTAAGTATTGTACCAATGTTTCTTAGAGCTATAGGTAGTGATGTGGGACCACAGACATGAGAACCAGAACAGTGTGTTTTGCTGTCTGTTATCTGTTACCTGCCTTTCACACAGTTCTCATCACATTTCTATTTATTAACTTCCTGCATTAGACTGCCTGAGGTGTCTGTGCACGGGTCATCTTTACTGAGATATCCCTCTCTCTGTTAGAGCTCAAGGGTCTTAATGTGGCAATTCCAGAGACCCATCGAGTTCTTACTCTTGTCAAAGGTTTCTTCTAATCTTCTAAATTGCCATTATGATTTTAACACATGGCCCACACTACAAGACAGGGCAAATTACATGAATCACAAAAACAAATGTTTGATTTAAGTAACAACAACAATAATAGTAGTGTTTATTTATACATTAAAATATAAACTACAGGGTGAATGAACAACAAAATGAAAACAGGTCAACACCATGAATAAATAAACCAAACAAATAAAACCACAAAGTAAAATATAATAAAATAAATAATATAATAAATAAATGAAATACTAAATTATTTACAAAACTGAAGTACATTAATAATGGGAATTTAGATAAAATAAAATAAAAAATAAACTTAAGATTAAGGATAGAACATAACAACCAATGAATGAATAGAGTAAAATGACAGTGATATAACTATACATTAACACAAATAGATACATTACATTAAGTATATGAACAACTTACACTATAGTAAAAATTCCCTTTCAGTTTTGTGGTTGACTATTAAAACCAATGACACAATGGATACCTTGGGTTTGGGGGCCCCCTAGAATCTCAACTTCCAAGCTTTCTGAGAAGAGTCCAAGTTTACCTTCTAAAGAAACTGTTTTCTCTTCTATAGAATCCTGAGAATTAATACATGCTTGGGAGCCTATATGAGCAATACCTACTAATACGTCCAGAAATCTCCAGCCACCTTAATTCTAACATCAACGACTTCCTGAATGGTTCTCAAGAAAATTGGCTGAACCTTACTGCTGACATCATGGTTGTAGACTCTAGTACCACCATGACCCTTACATTTTAATTTTTGAGTGAAATGTCTCAACAACCATCAGATGGATTGGATAAAATTCAGTATCCATATCCACCTCAAGAATTTTAATTATTTTAAAGGTCCCTTACAATTTTTCATCTAGCACCATCATCTGGTAATCTATTTAGATTATTTGATTGTTGATTACATCACTTTTCAAGACGTTCCCTAGTTGTACTGTACTGGCCCTAATCAACCAATGTTAACATGCTAACGGGCTAAACATTATACCTGCTTAACATCAGCATGTACTGTAAAGACTGTCATTTTGAGCATGTTAGCATGTTAGCATGGCTGTAGATTCTTCCACTGTATCTCAATTCATGTACTTACATACTCACACTAATTTAAGTACATAAGTGTGTTCACACTAGCAAGTATGGAAACATGCAGTGCACCATAAGTACCAGGCCAGTTCACTCAAAATGGTCAAAAAGTTGTGTGGAATGATGGCCACTTCCTCAATGGTCACTATCATGGCCATGTGGTGGAATTGGAGGGATCATCAGCGTATTTTCAAACTTGTAAAAATGGCAGCCAAGTAAGAACGACACATTGGTGGTGCAAATAGAGTTATAACTTAGATGTCACATGAAACAGGGGGCACACACAAGAAACATGCACTTTGAGTCAAGTGGGCAAAGCAGTCAGTGGAATGCAGTTACACATTGCGATAGTAATTTCTGGTAAGTGCACAGTGAGACAACACTATCCTGTTGAAATTCGCACACTGTGCTAGTGAGTAAACTGTGTACACAGTAAACTACATGTCAGTGTACTAACTGAAGTATCCATTTGACACATCGTGCCATTTAATTTCTGAAGTCAGGTTTCAGACTAGGATTATGAGATGCCAATTGGCCCTGAAACAGCTTGAGTATGTCCCTTATCAATACATCCCTTAATAGAACAACCAAATAACCAATACAAAATGTGGATAACACAGTCAGGTTATAAAAAGACAAAGATTTAAACTGTCTTGACTCAAAACCCAAATTATCATTTCATTAAAAGAACGCAGTGGACCTGACACACATCAGTTCCTGGGTTTACATTAACTCATAATTACAGTAAGCAGCTACAGGCTAGTTGTTTTGGTGTAATTCAAGAGGAGACCTTGAAAGTACTGCTGTGTGTTTTTGTAGGGTTGAAAAATGATGATGTAGCATTTTGGGAGGAAATACCACAACAGAAAAGAGTAGAGGCTGGAGAGTACTGCCAGAGCATTAAAAGTTTGGATGTACTCACGTGAAAACACATACACAGTGGCAAAGATGATCCAGGTGAGGATCAGCACAAGCAGAGCAGAAGGTAATTGCTTTGGCCTCATTGCCATTTTAGGTGCAGGAATAAAGCAAAGAGAGCACAAGATAAAAGTAAAAACACAGAACCAGGGGATGCTTTACAAGTTGATTACAATGAAGTATGATTTTGTCTGGGTACCAAAATGTGTCATTGTAGGGCTTAGCGGGTTCATAAGAGTAGGCAATGATAAGTAAGAGCATCTGAGTAACAAAAGCCACAGCGATAATCAGCCACTGTCCATGATATTTCATCCACCAGCTGTGGAGCTTGGGGAATTTGGCAGCTATTTTGAAAATAAAAAGCAATTTGAAAAGAGCGCCACAACAAAACATCTAGACAAACTGTGTAGAACAAAATGAATGGTAAGAACCTTGAATACAAAAGAGCTGTTGAAACGTAGAAGTAAAAGACACTATTTCACACAGACTGAGGCAGCCTAAAATTAGGAAACATTGGTCCCCAGCCAGATCTGACAACAGGGGGTGTTATAGTTGTTAAGCTAAGAAGAACAGACGTAGCTAATGTGAGGGCCCACCCAGGGCCAGGCTAATCAGGATCAATGTATTTAAGCCTGCAGCCAGATAGGATGTACTCCACCATATCAGATTGCATGATGCTTACTTCTTCCTATGAATCTTCTGTCTCCTTACAGTCGATGCACTTGCTTTAGGGATCCTCTGTTTTATATGAGACACAATTTGTCAAAAACTTTAAGATTAACTTTTATGAAATAAAATAACAGACCAAAAAGACAGAAAAAAAGATGTAAAGACAGATCAAATATACCCTAGAGTAGCTGTCAAAGACAAATAACGTATTGTTACTTATTTTCTTATTTTCATATGTAATAATTTACCTATATTGTTGACATAAGTTCCATTCGGACAGATTTTACAACTGTGGCAACATTTGTGGATTCACTGTACTTTATATCCTGCAGGACATTCTATGGAACACAGTGAAGTAAGGACCTGCTTGGCACAATTGTTTAGTAGAAAAGTACACAAGAAGAAAAATTGTGTTGGGTGGAAGATCTCAATCTACAGTTTAAATTTCTTGACAGGTTTTTGTAAGAAATTGTAACATCCTGTTAGACACTAAGTGATATATTTAGACATTCATATATTACATGATGAACCACCATCTGTTTTATTTCCCTTGATAATTTAAAAATAAGGGACAAGAAAAAAAAAAGCATTTTAAAACACATGATGAAGAACAAATAACTTACCTCTCGTTGTGTACCACTGAATTTGGCTGTTGTTGATGAAGACTGGACTGATGGGTGAAATTTATAAAACCCAATCTCCTCTGCATCACCACTGTAGTTCAGAAAACTATGATGGATCCGAACTTAGGGTCACCGTTCTCATCAAACTGAATACTTTGGTTAAATGTGTAAATTTGACTTCTTCAGCTCTGCTAGAGACCTGTTGCAGATACTGAATTCACATTTCTTGCATGTGTTCAGAAAAGGACAACATAGGTTTTAGGTTTAATATTCACATTGTTGAGGAAAGTGTGGTGCCCTTCTTTGGAAGCTTGGAAGTAGTTTATCAGACTCTACCACTCCTCTATCTCTGAAATTTATTGCTCTGAGACTTTGTTAAGACAGTGCTTACATAGTATAAAGAGAATGTGCACATCCAGGTGCTTTCCGTTAAAAAACCCAAAAACCACTCAACACATTGCTCACTGTTGTGGCACCTCCCCGTAATTATGACATTCCTGGAAGCAACCAAAGCCTTTTGGTTATATTTTGGGATTTAGAGGCTTTTCTTACGTCTTAATATGAGATAATTAAATTAATTCAAATTATTTGTATACTTACCATATGTGGGTACACTGTAATTTTGTCATTACATGTTCCAGTTCATTGCAAGACACTGTACACACAGGCGCGATGGCATATACAGCAGAATAAACAGGAAAAGAAAGGCCAGTGGGTCTGCAGCAATGACATCCTCTCCATTCAGATTACTGCAGTTGCAAACCTGATTACAAAACTTCTGCTGTCCTGCATTTCACAATGCATCTATCTTTTGGAAGAATAGATAAAATCACTGACCAATTATATACTGGCTGAGACCCCAAGTACAGTTCAATATTTCTGATTCCTTTCTCCTTAGGGGAGATCCTCGTTCGCTCATGCATCCCCTGCTATCCACACCTTCTTGGTGACATTTAGTCATATTGCTGACCTAATGAGAGAGTTTTAGCAGTCCATTTCAGGAACAAAAACAATAATGATAGGTATCTTCAGTGTCCCTATCTGTTTGAATATTTGGGAGTAATCTGTATTGTTGTGGAGCCTTTGGTGTACCAGGCAGATCTCAGTGTCATAATCTTTCTTACTTATAGACGTCCGGCCGTCATTGCCATAATCATCATCAATATTAGAGAAGCAGCCCAGCGCCGGTTGATGCAATATGATGTTAACTATAACGTCTGACATTGGTATTGGGATGCATATTCGCGGGAAAGGAGAAAACTCTATTTCTTAAAAGACAGAGCTACCAGCTCCATAACTGACCTGTTAAATGAGCAACAGATAAATTGTCATTAGTTTCTGGTAACAGTAAAATCTCAAAAGTTAAACTGCTGTTAAAGTTGTTTTATTCAACATACATGTAGTTCATGTTTACCATGAGGGTGGATTCATCATGAATAGTAGAGACCAGTCAGTGTCTGAAGGCTTGTGAAAGTGTCAACCACTGCCACCACTTTGGACAGATTCTTGTGTGGTTCATTCTTTGGTTGAATCAAGCCATTGACTGAGATGAGGTCCAAAACTCCTGGAAAATTCTGTTTATCTAGGCAGTGGTCAAATATCTCATAGCCGAGAGATACATTTGGCAGTAGTTAGTAGAGTTGTTGATTTCCTCCACAGAGAAACTCATCAACTGAAACCTCCGATAATTTGACACAATTAACGTTTTACTGTGGACAGAGGAAGGACAGTGAGAGTGTGTATTCATTAGTACAGATATAGATATTTAAAAGCATTTCCTGGAACAAAGACTCAATAATGCAGACTTTGTCCTTCAATTTTGTTAAGTGTGATAGAATAGGAATTCATTAGACTGGTTTTGGGACTAATGTGCAACTAGCAATATTGACCTCAAGACTGGGTAAAACTCCTGAATATATAATAAAGTAATCTGCTACATTAGATTTTCTTAATTAGTTTGAACTTCAGATGATATACCTCCAGATTTAGCATTAGACTTTCACCTGGGCAGTCGGTAGCTTCTGGTCTGTCACCAGTAAACTGGTGCCGTGTCACGATGAATATCAAAAGTCCACCTATCAATAATCTCATCAGCTGAAACTCTAGGCTGGGACAGTGCACGATGAGTTGAGACATGTAGAAGAAATCTGGGAGACACAGAGCAGCAGAAAATGTTTCATTGTTGTAGTTCACATTTGCAATCTGATGTGAACTATATTGAGACACACTACTACTAAGTTGAGACACTAGTGATGAATTTAGGCCTGGTGATCATTTCCATGCATCTGGGTAGAAATCCATATATATATGGTTGGAGAATTCACAAGTCAATATGCAAAAGTAGGGTTTGCAATTACCTGTGAATTCAATATGCAAATATGTGCTGCTGAATAGACTCGGTGGTGTTGTTGTTAAGCAGGTTTTATCAATCATACAGCAAGCAAATGAAACCTTAGACAGAGTAAATTAGTTTGAATATATATATTTGTGTGTGGAATTGTGCGTGTGTGTGCACTGCCTCCTAGCAGTTTTTTGTTTTGTTTTTGGTTTTTTTGACACATTGTTACCTTCTTTGTGCTGTGCCACAGCTAATTGTTGGTCAGTGGAAGAATGAGAAACCAATAGCAAGATGTATCTCATCCTGGCATTTTCTACGGGTGGACACTGGCTCTGCAGAGGAGTGTCACCATGTACTGGGCCCAGTCTGGTTCATCAGGACACTCCTCCCCTGTCCCAGTGTGAAAAGATCCAGAACAGGACCTGAGCTGAAGACAGCCCAGAAGTAAAGAGCCAAGCACTGTACAAAGTAAGACTGGGAATATATGCTTTCTAAAACTATACAACAGAATAATGTATTTGTTGATCATTAGAATGTCTCTTGTCTTTCAGCAGACGTATATGAGTCTGCAGGAGGTTTAGATGAACATAAGAACAGTGTGAAGGAGATGTGAGGACACAGTCAAGAGATTGGCACAAAACAGGACACATCAGAGATGTACTGACATTGGAAACCTTCTCAGTGCAGAAGTTCATAAGGACTGAGCAAAGAAACAGGAAAACCAAGATGTCTGTCTGGTGATTCTGCTTTTTGCTGCAGGATTCAAGAGTGAAGGAGCTATGGTTTTCTGGAAAGTCAGACTGTAGACTGAAATTCTGAGGTCAGACACCATACAAAAATCCTTACTGTTCATATCAAACTTTTTCCCACGCAGCATATACAAATATATATTCTGTATTTTTCTTTTCCAACATGACTAAAAGTGATGTGACCAGGTAGAAGACTGACTTCAGAGTTATTCAGACCAAATTCACCATGTTTGTTAACTCTTCACAACTGATGAATCACCTCAACCATACTCTCAATCTCTCCAAACTACTGGTCTCACCCCTTGAACATATTAGAGGTGGCACTACCATGATATCCTCCCTAAAGTCAGAAAAGGTGAATTGCCAAATGCCAAACAGGTATGAGAATCAGATGTTTGGCAAATCTATCTTACCAATACACATCTTGATAATGTCTTCATATAGCAAGAAATATTTGATATTTGATATGGGCCTGTTCTGAACGAGAGGGGATCCATGCAGTCATTCTCTGGTTCTTCCAGCCACCCTGTAGTGTTGAGGCAAGACCTTTGGAGTGCAGTCCCACTGCTCACTCTAGATGGAGGCATTTCACTGCCCTCAAGTTTTGACTCTACTCCTGCAGACTGAATATAAAGGACCTTGATATTGTTTCCTGCTTGAAAACAATGCTCAAAGTTGGGAATGGATAGATGCTTACATTAATTCTGGGATTATTTTCTTTGGGAAAGTTGTTTCAACTTCTTTCAGAGTGAATTCTTTGTATTTATAAGGAGGAACATTTTTGATTATTGAAGAAATATTTAATGTTTGTTGAGGAGAGAGATATATTTATTATAGCTAAATCTCCACAAGGGGCATTTGTGTTGAACTGGAAAAGAGAACAGCTAACTTAACCATGCTGTGTGAACATGTAGAATTGCACAGATTGTAAAATGAAGACCATGTTCATATGTGAGAGTTATTCCCACTGGAAAAGTGTTCCTGCCCAGTGTTAGTTGTCTGTGAAATGTTGGAAGCAGTGATACAAGGTTAGAGACGAGATAAATTTAAATTGGTAACAAGTGCTGGAGAGAGTGAATTGAAGTGTCAGGGTAGGGAGGGTGGTGGGGTCTACACAGGTTCTGTTGCTCAACACTCAATTAACCACAACACCATTTTCCAAATCTCTTAGTCTGTCTTGGAGAGTTATTTTGGGAAACAGCCACGATCCATCGCTATAGGCTCAAACTGTTCATTAAATAATAACTACACCCTCAGATTCTGATGGATTTTCTTAGCAAATTGCATTGATGTCTCTGAGAGTGTCAGTGTGTGATTTGCTTGTGTTGTAGCTAAGCTATGATTTTATGAGGGGGCTCTCTTCATGTGTAACTGTTGGTCCAAGTTGCTTATATTATGAAGTTTAATTACAACAGTTTATGTTAACTGTAGTGGACGCAAGCCTACCACTGGTCACAGGCTCTGAAAGAGCTCATAGTGGGGACCTGTAACAGACATATGCTGGCACCAGAATATCGTGGAATCATTTGGCTGGATAGGAAACAGAAACAAGTCTTCTCTAACTCCAGACCTGCTGTTAAGATGTGAAGGAGAGGTTTAATCTGGTCCAAAGGTAAAATAGGCATTTCAGAAGATCAACTCTAATGGATTCAGCTAACATAATAAACAATCCAAATCTCTCGAATGAAAATGAGTTAATTCTATACAATAAGACTTTGTCTCCAAATGGGATGTTGACTGTGCTTTGTCACAGAAAGTAAGGTACAGAAGATTTCCACCAGTCCTTGTGACATAGTCCTCACATTCCAGTCTTAACTGGGAACTGGCATCTCCCTGTTTTCTGAAATCATATGAAATAATTGTCCAGCCATTCTGTAACCAAAAAACAATTTTACTGAAAATGTTTCCATTTTAATGTGTCACAGGCACAAAGATATACTAAATGAACCAATAGCAGGTATTTCTAATCAGAGCAGGGATTTATTAAATATAGTTGTTTGGTATCACACCTTGCAAAAGTTCAAGGGAACACAACTACAGGCTGTTTGTGTGTAGTGTAGCACATTTCATCAGGCTAGAAAAATCTAATGCCTAATAGAAAGAATAACATCAAATAAGGTAAAATTTGACTGTTGCTCACTACAGTGTTGTGGACAAAGTTAAGTATTGGTACCAATGTTTTCTTAGAGCTATAGGTAGTGATGTGGGACCACAGGCATGAGACAAGAACAGTGTTTTGCTGCCTGTTATCTGTTACCTGCCTTTCTACCTGGTTCTCATCACATTTTCTATTTAAGTAACTTCACTGCATTAGCCTGCCTGAGTGTCTGTGCACAGGTCGTCCTTGCCTGTGTTTCAGCCTCGAGCTGAGACACTCTTTTACTGCAGAGATGTCCCCTCTGTTAGACTCAAGAGGTCTTAATGTGTGGCTTGAAAAATCCAGAGACCCATCAGAGTTCTTACTCTTAAATAAAACTATTCTAATCTTCTAATTACTGTTATGATTTTGACACATGGCCACACTACAAGACAGGGCCAAATTACATAGATCACAAAAACAAATGCGGTTAGTAACAACAACAATAATAGTAGTGTTTATTGATGCCCTTTTAAAATATGTTACAGTGCTATATGAACAACAAAATGAAAAATCAGTACCATGACTAAATAAAGCCCAATAAATATAATCACAGAACAAATTAATAAGTACAATATAATTAGATAAACAGGAAAATAAATAAATGAAATATGAGTAAATCACTTAAAACACCAAATTATCTACAAAAGTAAAATATACTGAATAAAATATAAGATTATATAAGAATTTTATAAAAAGTAAGATTAAAGATAGAACTATAAATAATTTGCACAATGGCACAACTGCCCTGTCAGTTTTGTGGTTGCATTGCAAACCCATTGACACAGTGGATACCTTGGGATTTTGTTGGCCCATAGAGAATCTCTGACTTACAGAGGAGTCCAAGCTTTCCTTCTAAAGAAAACTGTTTTTCTGTGGCAAGAAAAATAATACACAGCATCCTTAAGATTAGTATGTATTAGGAGTTTATACAAATACAAAATTTATACAAATCCTCTAAATAAATCCAGAAATTTCTGTCTGTTATTCTGTCTGTCCTCCAATTTTCCTCGATTTTTTGGGGGTGAGTAGCTCTCAAGAAAAATACAGATCTAACCCATCTGACAGAGGGTTCTGTGACATCATAGCTGTGATATCATGTTTGTAGACTGTATCACCACCATGATCCACACATTTTTTAAGGAAATATCTCAGCAACCATTGGATGGATTGGATGAAATACTAAACATTCCATGAAAATTTTAATTACTCTGGGTCCCTTACAACTTATCTTTCTTACCATCTGGTAATTTGTTGAACAGTTTGATTGTTAACTAAATTGCTTGCAAAAGACATTCCTAGTCTCAGTCTTTAGTGCTAATTTGCCGATGCTAGCATGCTAACAGACTAAACATCATACCAGCTTAGCATCAGCATGTACTGTAAACAATGTCATTTTAATCATGTTAGCATTCTAACGTTAGCATGACTGTAGACTACTATGCTGTGTCTCAGTTTGTATGCATCCAAACTCACACATGCTGTTTTGTGTGACCAAGTTGTGTTCACATTGACAAATGTAGAAACATGCAGTGCACCATAAGTACTAGGACTTATGTGCACTCAAACGAGTGTGAAACGATGGACACTTCCTCAATCTTGGCTACGTAATGGAAGGGGACGAAGTATCACCATAATTAGTACAAACTAGTGAAAAAAGAGTGGTGCAGGGATGACATATTTTTTTAGGCCTACCCAGAAATTAGCCTCACCCTGATTCCTTCCACAAATTGGTTTTTGAATTATTGCAGAAAATAAGCCCCATGATGAATAAAAGTTTAATATATTTAAACGTTTTGTTCAGCAAGATAATCTTAACAAATACACACCACTTTCATGTTTTTGAAGCCAAAATACAATCTAGTAAAAGCTAATGGTAGGCTATAAACGAACTACATCACGGTTGCATGCAATCATCTTTTTTGAGACAGATAAATGCTTAAATATTACAAGTGGGGTATTTTATTTCCTAGAATAAAACGTAAAGATGTCTTGAGCTTGTGACAACCTGACTTTATTTCAGGCATTGCGACCGTTATTTACACTAAGTGTTGATTTGAGACATTACCCTGTAGAAATTTACGCACTGTGCCACTGAGTATACCGTGTACACAGCCTACTGCATGTCAGTGTACTAACCTGAAGTATCTGATTTTAGACTGGTAGTCTTGTTTAGTTTTGAGTCAGGTTTTGAACTAGGACAATAAGTTTCAACCATCCTAAACACTGATTTGGTTACATCCTTATTAATACATCCCTTGGTAAAACAACCAAATCACCAATCAAAAATGTTTGTAACTCAATCAGGTTACAACAAAAGAGAAAGACAGAGATTTAAACTAGTACATACCTTTTGGACAATTGACTCAAAAAACAAGTTATCATTTAAGTAAAAGGATTTAGAAGCAAGCTGAAACATGTCAGGGAATTAATGTGAGTCCTCGTCTACAGCCGCTACAAACTAGTTGTTTAGTGTAATTAGATAGGACCTTGAAAGTACTATTTTGTGTGTTTTTGTGGGGTTGAAAAATGATGATGTGGCATTTGGGAAATGCCACAACGAAAGGTAGGCTGGAGGCGCAGAGCATTAAAGTTTGGATGTACTTTCCGCAGTAAGCACATGCACAGTGGCAAAGATGATCCAGGTGAGGGGATCAGCACAAGCAGGCAGAAGGTAATTGCTGGCCTCATTGCCAATTTTTGGGAGGTCTTTTCCATGTAGGAGAAAATAAAACACGAGAGCACAAAGATAAAAGTAAAACACAGAGACAGGGGATGCTTTGAATTGATGTCACAATATAGTATAGTTTTTGGTGCGAAAATCTTTGTATGAGGCTTAGCGGGTTCATAACAGTAGGCAATGATAAGTGAGCATCTGAATAACAAAAAGCTGGTGATGACCAGCCACTGTCACGATATCCTCCACCAGCTGTGGAACTTGGGGAACAGGCAGCTATTTGAAAATGCAGGCGATTTGAAAGAGCGCACAACAAAACTTATGCTAGACAAACTGTAGAACCAAAATAAGATGAGTAGGAACTTAGCCAAGATACAAAAAGAAACTGTTGGCTTATCAAAGTAAAGAAGACACTAAAGACTACACAGACTGAGGCAGCCTAAAATTAGAGAGCATTGGTCCCCAGCAGATCTGACAACAGGGGTGTTGTAGTTGATGCTTAAGAGAACAGACGTGGCTAATGTGAGGCCCACAAGACTGAGCCCAACCATGATCAGTATGGCCCCACTGTCTTTAGATAGGGACGCCTCCGCCACTCTCAGATTGTGATGTACTTCCCCATTCCAGACCATTCTGTCTCCTTACAGTTGATGCAGTTGCTTAGGGATCTCTGTTTATGTGAGACGAGGGACAGTCAATCAGAAAAAATTAAGATTAACTTGAAAATAAAGGGCCAGACCAAAAAGGATATCTGCGTAAAGAAAGATAAAATAGCTGAGTAGAAAAGCAGTGATTGATGTTTAACCTGTATGACACTGTTGGGTTCTCCTGAACGAGCTTTTTACATCGCGTAAACTCACTTTAGATTTTAGAGATATACTGTAGAGGTAATTGTCAATAGATAACCAACTTATTGCTGTAGTTTAATTGGCATGTTCAGTGGTCAGGTGAACATGGATGCTATTTATATAGCTATTGTCTGATCGGCGTAATATGCCTGTTAAGCCCTCATAGCCTTGAAAGAAACAACAACTATCTGAAATTAAGCTCCAGTTGAGCAAGGAATGGCAGCGCTGCTTTCACTCATTTTCTATTTTGTATGTACAATAATTTATGATGTTGACATAAGTTTCCATTCATTAGACTTCACAAGAGAAGCAGCATTTAGCTGGATTCCATCTTGCTTTGCACATATCCTGCAGGACATTCTGTGGAACACACAATGAAGTAAGGGACCTGTACAGCACAATTGTTTATGAAAAGTAAATGCAAGTGTAGGAAAGAGAATATTGAAAGAGAACAGATGATGAGAAGTATAACCATCAATTTAAGTTTTATGGCCAAACAACCTTCAAAGTGCACCATGAACAACCCCACTGGTGGATGTTCCTGATTTTGAGTTTACCATCACAACTTCAACCCATCACCAAACTGTACCAAACTCTTGACAGGAAAAAAAGTACTTACTCCCTTCATATACTGAATTTTGCTGCTGTTGATGAAGAAATTGACCGTTAGGTGGAAATGTGTAGTGCCGATCTCCTCTGCATCACCACTGTGGTTCCAAAAACTATGGAGTAGGATCAACTTGGGGTCACCGTTCTCATCAAACTGAATGGTTTGATTTAAAAGAGTGTAAAGTTTGACTTCTTCAGCTCTGTAGAACCACAATATAGGTACACAAAATAAACATTATGTTTACATGGTAATAAAAAGAATGTGCATTTAGGTACTAGATAAAAACTTAACACTGAATTAAGACAAAAGATTGCACACCATGGTGGTACCTCCCAGCTAATTAAATTTAATACAGAAATATTTCAACCTCTTGGAGAACTAATAGAGATGAAACATTTCACAGGTTGATAAACCTGACAGAAACTCTCTAAAGGACTGAAAGCGATTGCTTACTTTAAAGTTTCAAAGTATTGGAAACTGCCAGTAGAAATTATATATGTATTGTCTTAGTTCTAATGTTTGGTAGAATTCAGTTTTAATTGTATTCTGAGGATTTATAGGCTTTGTTTACATCTTTGTGATAACTAGATAATTCTTAAATTATTTGTATACTTACCATATGTGGGTACATAATTTTGTCATTACATGTTCAGTTCACATTGCAAGACATTGTGTAAGGCATGAGAAAGCGTGGCATATGCAGCAGAATAAACAGGAAAGAATGGCGGGTCTGCAGCAGCAGCATCCTCTCCATTCAGGTTGCAGTTTGCAAACTGATTACAAAACTTCAGCTGTCCTGCATTTCTGACCATCATCTTTTCTGAAGAATAGATAAAATCACTGAAACCAGGTATTGTCACACTACACAGAAACCAGAGACCCCCAAGTACCGTTCCAATATTTCTGATTCCTTTCCTCTTAGGAGATCCTTGTTTAAAGACCATGCATCCCTGCTATCCACACCTTCTTGGTGACATTTAGTATTACTGACCTAATAGAGTTTAGCAGTCCATTCAGGAAACAAACACAATAATGATAGGTATCTTCAGTGCCCCTAAGTTGGGAGTAATCTGTATTGTTGTTGAGGCCTTTGGTATATTCCAGGCAGATCTCAGTGTCCTTAATCTTTCTTATGAACAAGTCCCGGCCGTCATTGCCATAATCATCATCAATGTTAAGGAAAGCAACCCAGCGCCAGTTGAAGTGCAATATGATGTTAACTATAACGTCTATGACATCCTTATTGGGATGCACTGTTCGCAGGAAAGAGGGAAAACTCTGTTTTCTTGAAAGACAGAACTAGCAGCTCCATAACTGACCTGTTAAATGAGCAACAGATAAATTATCATTAGTTTCAGTAACAGTAAAATCTCAGAAGTTAAACTGCTGTTAAAGCTGTTTTATTCAACATACAATAGTTGTCATGTTTACCATAGGAATGAGATTCATCATGAATAATGGGGCTACAGTCAGTGCCTGAGGGCTTGTGAAAGTGCCAACCACTGCCGTCACTTTGGACAGATTCTTGTGTGGTTCATTCCTTGGTTGAATCAAACCATTGACTGAGATGGTCCAAAACACCTGGAAAATTCTATTTATCTGAGCGTGGTCAAATATCATAATAAAGAGATACATTGGCAGTAGATTGGTAAGTTGTTGATTTCCTCCACAGAGAATCTCATCGACTGAAACTTCCGATAATTTGAGTCAATTAACTTTGTACTGTGGACAGAGGAAGGACAGTGAGAGTATGTATGAATTAGTTTCATGGTTGAAGTATTAATGTTTTATGAGGATGTACAGATAGATGTTAAAGCATTTCCTGGAACCAGACTTAGGTCAATAATGAAGATTTTTGTCATGTGCTTTGATAATAAATAGATTGGTTTTGGGGGTAATGTGCAACTAGCAGCAGCTATTGACATGACGTTTGAATAAAACTCCTGAATATTATACTAATGCAATATGTTACACTGATTTTCTTTATCAGTTTGAACTTCAGATGATGCACACTCAGATTTAGCATAAAACTCACCTGGAGCAGTCGATGGCTTGTGGTCTGTCATGATAAACGGGTGCACTGACATGATGAATATCAAAAAGTCCACCTATCAAATAATTTCCTTCAGCTGAAACTCTGAGGCTGGGACAGTGCATTGGGTCGAGGCATGTACAGAGATCCCAGCAGACACCAGAGTGGCAAGAAAAATGTTTCATTATTGTACCAAATTTACCGTTTACCAGTCTAATGTGAACTACATTTGAAGTTGCCTCTGCCTTTGCAGTTGAGACGCTGGTGATGCAGCTTCCAGTGCTTTGCCTTTTAGCCGATAATTCAATATACCGATATAAGCTGCTGAACAGACTCCTGTGTTGTATGAAGCAAGTTGTAATCATGACAAGCAAGCAAAACCTTTGAATGCTATATGTTTCCTCAGCAAAAGAAAAGAGGATGGCAGTTTGCTTGGAATGACTATTTACTTTTTTTTTTCAAAATGTAACACAAATGACAAAAGACTTAAGCAGCTACTTCAATTGAAGACCTAGGACATCTAATTGGGCAGATGGAGAATGGCAGGTCTGGGAGATGAAAACAATGCCTGGGAGAGATGAGCAGGCCTGGAGATGGAGCCTGAGGGAGCTGAGGGAGGCAGGCTGTGACAATAACATTATATTAATACTAGACCTTACACATTGTATAGTTTATCTACAACACATTTATTACAGCATCCCAAATTTGCTCCTCTCAAGGGCATGAAGTTACATTTACACTTCAGGAGAAACAAATTGTCAGTGTGTGCATGACTTGAACAAAGATATTTTTCTACATCTAAAACACACTTCTTTTTATTAATGTCTGTATTTTTGATTACTTGATTAAAAAGGTAGGATTAGTCATATGGAGGTATTTATGTGCACAGCAATACAACTGCTGTAAATATAATGAGCAAAGCAACCATGCTGCCAATTGATTGGATGAAATTCTGTTCAAACATCCATGTCCACCTCAGGAAAAAAAAAAGTATTACTTTGTTGGTCCCTTACAACTTTTTGCCCGGTGCCATCATCTGGTCAAAATTTAAGTTGGTTGAATAGTGGTTGATCAAATTGCTTGCTAAAGACATTCCTAGTTGCACTGTGTTTAGAGCCAGTCAGTTTATTCTGGCATGCAAACAGGCTAAACATTGTACCTGCCTAGTATCAGCATGTAAGCACTGTCAGTGTGAGCATGTTAGCATGTTGACATTAACATTACTGTATATATTCTCTCTGTCTTGTGTAGCTTCTGAAGTCAGAGTTTTCAGTCTAGGACTATGAGATGCCAACCATCCCTGAAATAGCCAAATAACCAGTCACAAATGCTTGTAACACAGTCAGGTTACAACAAAAGAAAAAGAAAAAAGACTGAAACTTTTGACAATCTATAATAAATATAATCATAATTGTGTTGCTTATTAAGTTACTATTATTTAATCCTAAAGTATTCAGAGGCCTGAGGCACATCAGTTTCTGTTGACACATAATGATGATAAGCTGCTACTGGCTAATTGTTTTGGTGTAATTCTGAATGAGACCTTGAAAGTACTGCTGTGTGTTTTTATAGGGCTGAAAAATGATGATGTATAACATTTTGAGATACCACAACAGAGAAGGAGTAGAGAGGCTGGAGTACAGAGCATTAAAGTTTGGATGTACTTGCGGTAAGCATGTATTCAGTGGCAAAGATAGTCCAATTGAGGATCAGCAGGAGCAGACAAAAGAGTAGTGCTTTGGCCTCATTGTAATTTTTTGGGAGGTCTTTTTTATAGGAGAAAATAAAGCAAAGAGAGCACAAAGATAAAAAGTAAAACATAGAACAGAGAATGCTTTGAGATTGATGCTCACGACAACCAAGTATGATTTTGTCTGGAGTGCGAAAGTGTTTCATTGAAGAACTGAATGGGTCCATAGAATATCCAATAATAAGTAAGAATACCTGGTAACAAAGCCACAGTGATGACCAGCCACTGTCAACGTCTTTCATCCACCAGCTGTGGAGCTTGGGGAACTTAGCAGCTATTTTTGAAAATACAGACAATTTGAAAAGAAGCGCACAAAAAACAAAACATACTAGATAAACTATGTAGAACAAAATGAAATAGTAAGAACCTTAAGATACAAAAAGAAACATTGGCTTATCAAAATGTAAAAGAAGACATAAGACTACACAGACTGAGGCAGCCTAAAATTAGGAAGCACATTGGTCCCACGACAGATCCTGACAACAGAAGTGTGCAGTTGATGGCAAAAGGAAACAGACGTGGCTAATGTAGTACAGAACCCAGGCTAGCTCCTATGCATGATCAGTATGGCCCCATGGTCTTTGAATGGAATACTCCACCACTCTCAGATTGCATGATGTACTTCCTTCTCCAGACCATTCTGTCTCCTTACAGTCGATGCACTTGTAGGGATCCTCTGTTTTATGTGGGACACAAACAATTTGTCCAAAAATGTAAGATTAACTTTGCTTGAAAATAAGACAGAACAAAGAGATAAAAAAAAAGACGAGAGAGAGATCCAACCAAGATGTAAGTAGTGATTGATGTTAAACCTGTGACACTGTTATATTCTCTGATAGGCCCTTAACTGCATCAGACACTAGAGATATACCCAGAGGTAACTGTCAAAGATGAATAACTTATTACTGTAATTCGATTAGCTTGTTCAGTGGGCAGAGTGAGCACGGATGCCTATTTATATAGCTGTATCTGATAAATAAATTAGCTCCCATCCGAGCACGAGTGGCAGCACTGCTTTACTCATTTTTCTTGTTTTTATGTATAATAATTTACCTGTGATGTTGACACAAGTTCCTTTTGACAGATTTCACAATTGAAGCAGCATTTGTGGATTCCATCTTGCTTTTGCATATCCTCACAGGACATTCTGTGGAACACAGTGGTAAACACCTAACAACTGATTGTTTAGCAGAAAAGTAAATGTAAGTGGGAAGGGGAATGAAAGAAGAACAGATGATAGAAGTATAGCCATCAACGTAAAGTTTTAATGAAACAACCCTTCAAAGTGCCATAGACAACCCCACTGGTGGATGTTCCTGATTTTGGGGTTGCCATCACAACTTCAACCCATCACCAAACTGTATGTGCAAACTCTTGACAGGAAAAAAAGTGCTTCCTCCTTCATGTACAGATTTTGCTGTTGATAAAAGAAATTGACCGTTGGGTGAAATGTATGAGTGCCGATCTCTCTGCATCACCACTGTGGTTCCAGAAAACTATGGAGTAGGATCGAACTTGGGGTCACCGTTCTCCCATCAAACCCGAATGGTTTGATTTAAAGTGTCAAATTTGACTTCTTCAGCTCTGCTAGAACCCAGTATGGGTACACAAATGTTGCTTCAGTTTTTGAAGTATTGGTAGCCACTGGTAGAGTCTTACCATCTATTGTCTGATTTCTAATATTTGGGTAGAAATAAGTTTTGATTGTATTGTATGAGGTTATAGGCTTTGTAATGTGTGACCTTGGATAGATTCTCAAGTTTGTATACTTACCTTATGTGGGTACACTGTAATTTTGTCATTACATGTTCTAGTTCCACATTGCAAGACATTGTGTAAGGCATGAGCGATGGCATATACAGCAGAATAAACAGGGAAAGAGAATGACGGGTCTGCAGCAATGACATCCTCTCCATTCAGGTTACTGCAGTTGCAAACCTGATTACAAAACTTCTGCTGTCCTGCATTTTCACAATGCATCTGTCTTTTGGAAGAATAGATAAAATCACTGAAACCAGGTATTGTCACTACTGGCTCAGAGACCCCAAGTACAGTTCCAATATTTCCGATTCCTTTCTCTTTTTGAAGCCTCTTGTTTAAAGACCATGCATCCCCTGCTATCCACACCTTCTTGGTGACATTTAGTCGTATTGCTGACCTAATGAGAGTTTCAGCAGTCCATTCAGGAACAAAAACAATAATGATAGGTATCTCCAGTGCCCCTATCTGTTTGAATATTTGGGAGTAATTTGTATCATGATTTAGACCATTGGTGTATGCCAGGCAGATCTCAGTGTCCTTAATCCTTTTCATGAACAAGTCCAGGCCATCGTTGCCATAATCATCATCAATGTTAAGGAAAGCAATCCAGCGCCAGTTGAAGTGCAATATGATGTGAACTATAATGTCTATGACATCCTTATTGGAATGCACTGTTCGCAGGAAAGAGGGAAAACTCTGTTTTATTGAAAAGACAGAGCTAGCAGCTCCATAACAGACCTGTTAAATGAGCAACAGATAAACTGTCTTTAGTTTCAGTATATTTAAAAAAGTGCTTTTCAATGTGTTTTATTCAACATACAATAGTTAACAAATTTACCATAGGAATGAGATTCATCATGAATAATGGGGCTACAGTTAGTGTCTCAGTGCTTGTGAAAGTGCCGACCACTGATGTCACTTTGAACAGATTCTTGTGTGGTTCATTCTTTGGTTGAATCAAACCATTGACTGAGATGAGGTCCAAAACTCCTGGAAAATTCTGTGTATCTGAGCAGTGGTCAAATATCTCATAGCCAAGAGATACATTTGGCAGTAGATTGGTAGAGTTGTTGATTTCCTCCACAGAGAATCTCATCAACTGAAACCGACGATAACTTGACTCAATCAACTTTGTACTGTGGACAGAAGAAGGACAGTGAGAGTGTGTATGAATTAGTTTAATTGTTTAGGTATTAATGTTTGTGAAGGATGTACAGATAGATATTTAAATGTGTTTCATGGATCAAAGACTTAGGTCAATAATACACTTTGTCCTTCAGTAACTTTGACAATACAGCAACTAATTGGATTGGTTTTGGGGATAGTATGCAACTAGAAGTAGCTATTGACCTTAAGTTCAAGTAAAACTCCAGTAAAACTGAATTCTATAATAATAATCTGTTATGCTAGGTTTTCAGTTTCAACTAATACACTCAGATTTAGCATTAGACTCACCTGGAGCAGTCGATGGCTTCTGGTCTGTCATGATAAACTGGTGCACTGACATGATGAATATCAAAAAGTCCACCTATCAAATAATCTCCTTCCAGCTGAAACTTTGAGGCTGGGACAGTGCACTGAGCAAAGGCATATAGAAAAGCTCCAAGTAGACATAACAGAGCAAGAGCATGTTTCATTGCTGTAGTTCACGTTTATCAGTCTGATGTGAAGTATACTGAGATTTGCCCCTGCCTTTACTTTATGAGTCATGAGTCACTGGTGATGGTTAAGCCACATTGATGATTTCCATGCATGTGGGAATGAAATTTCAAACCTATAAACGGCTGGAGGAGAATTCACAAATCAGTATGCAAAAATCATCTTAACTGCTGCTTCAGAGCCCCTTTGATATATACTCAGTTTAACAATAAAGTAAGTTCATTGCCCCTATCATGAATGAATCTGGTTATCCTGGAAATTAAATGTTCATACCTTCATCCAAATAACAAAATGCAACATACATTAACTTATGTTTGACAGATGTATAAATGAGAAATATAATAACATTCACTTTAACATTTCGTTAGAAAATCTGGACTTTTTAGTTCATTTTCCTTCTTAGCAGCCCAGGATTATACTAATAATGGTCATACGTGGTTTTAGTACAATTTAAAAGAGAAAGTTAATACTTTTCTGCTCGATCTTATTAGTGTCAGCAGAAAACAGCAAAATGGAAAGTTAGACATAAGATAGCAAAGTATTTGCCAGAACTTCTGAATGTAGCCTATTTTAACGGTACACATTAATTCTGTTAATTTGCATTCATTTAACTGTTGCACTTTTTGTCTTGGAGAAGTTTGAGTGTGGCAAATGTGAAGTGAATTATTGAACTATAATGAAATTGATCTGACTGTAGGAAATAGGTATACTGACACCTTGGGCCCAGATCACTTTGTTTAGATGTTAGCTCTTTAGCTCTATGCCACTAATATCTAAAAATATGAAGCCAAGACACCAATATACTGTTTGAAGGGACACAGCCTCTTTAATAGCATTTGGAGTGAAAAAATTACACTTAAGCTATTAAAATCATTTTTTTGTCATAACTGTAGCACAAGAAAACAAGAACATGCAATCCATGAGAAATATATTTAATTCATCAAATCTAGAACCCAATTAACCAGGTCTGCTTTCATCAATTTAAACTGAAATGGATTTAATAATAGGAAACAGTATGGTGCTTGAAAAAAAACAAAAAACAAAACAAAAATAAAAATAATCTCAAAAAAATGTCATATTTTAAAATATATATATATATATACAAATCCTCCAGACAATCCTTTGAAACACAAACTTTTTACAGGAAAATGTTTTGATCCCTTACTACAGTGCTGATCAAAGTTTAGTTATGACAGATAATCCCCAGCATTATGATAAAAATGGGAGAAAAAAAAAATCAACAGGTTTATAGAAAAGAAGGTGTGATCGCCACCCACTTCATCCATTTGTTATAATAAAAGCTCTCAATCTCTGTTTTCTTATGTTTCCTCTGCAAAAGAAAGAGAACAACAGTTTGCTTGGAATGACTATATTTACCATAACTTTTTTCAAAGTAAACACAGATTATAAAAGACTACAACAGCTAGTCTACACAAATCGAATGGACCCCAGGCTTTGAAACACAGATGGGTAAATGTTTCAAAGAGAAAAGGTCATTGGGGTAAACGTGAAATTGTTTTATTATTATGTAATATCAGACCTTGTTATGAATTGGACTTGAATACTGGTTGTGCACTTTGAAGACAGTATGTTTTGAATAATTATTCACAAAAATGGTGTAAAAATCTGAGGTAAAGCAAATTCTTTGACTTGCCATTTTAAGCTAAATGCCCCCTAAAATGACTTAAAAATTTGGTTAATAGGGGTGCTTAAAGACACAGTATCCCATCTGTTAAACTCTACAAAGGCGCAAAAGTAGAAAGAACTGATTATTGGTAGACTACAGGCTACAGGAAACTAAATGGGTTAGGGTTAGTGACATTCACCTTGAAATATGCATTCAGTGATGTGGCGGGTGGCTGATGATTAAAATGAGGTCAATAATAATCATCTGTAATGATGCTTGCTATACTGGCCGCACCAGTGTGACTGCAGTAAAACACAGAATTGCAGTAGTAGCCAATTCAAGATTTACAAATCAATTAAAATTATTTGTGCTCAGTGTAATCATTTCAAGAGATGAAATTATTATTTTTTTCTACATATCATGAATGCATATTTAAGTGTAATGTGACTAGTCTCTTCAAAGTGTCTGCATTTTGTGCAGCGGACAACTGACTGACACACTTTTAAGCCAGAGCAGCTGCACACTTTTACCACAAAAGGTGAAATGATTCAACTTGAAGACTGTTGCATTTCCTTCATATTTCATCTTACACAGCTAATCATGTTATTTTTCTATTAACACTACAGACTTTCAATATATAACTTGTTACAAATAAGTAGGAACCAATATATTAATCAAAAATTGGCAAATTTATTTCACTTGGGAGAAGGACATGTACTGGAATTACCATCATTGAGAAAAAAAGAAAATCAACCAAAAAATTTCACTGCAAATTTTTTCAGTGTGGCTCCTCCTTCATGACTTTATACTTACCCCATAGGGTTAAAAAGGCAAAAGGCAGCACTGAGTCTCACCTACTACTGAACAAATGCAAACCGATCTAAAATGGGGATCAGGTTCCTCGGAAAAAAAAGGAAAAAAAGGAAAAACACTACCCCTTAATAGACAATGGCAAAGTTCCCAGACTAATTTGATCCATGCTGCTCATATCCTCATCCAACACTGTGAACCATGGATCAGAACTTGTATTTTTCATGTTATGTTTTCATGTTACTGTCCCGCTTACAAAAAAACCAACATAAATCTCTAACTCTTGTCACTCCCCACTAGCTGTGACTGATAGATTTCAAATGAGAAGGAGGGGAAGGCTAAGTGGGAGTTTTTAACTAGCAAAAGTTTTCCCTGTGTCTTCCTTGCCTTTGTATGTCCTCTTCCCATGTGTGAAGGGTAGGTATCTGTACTTGATCATATGCTAGAGGAGGAGGAGAAGAAAAAGAGGAGAATTAGCAACAGGTATTACCAACAACAAACATTTTAACCAACTTAACCCATGTGATGGAGAAGTATAATGATTGCCAGTTTAATCAAGTACATAAATAAAGGGATAATGTGTAATACAAGGTATTCAGGCATTCAAAATGTAATGAATGCACTACAACTACATGGCAAATAGATTTGCTTCTCGCCCTCTCACCAGTACATTTTCTGTCTGATCTGAAGAACACTTTTTGGATGACCTGGAGTGTTTACATTACACTGCTGTGATTCCAGTATAGTGTCAATGTATACAGTGCATGTATTTGTCAGTCAGTGTATGCTTTTTACCTTGATCTGCCTCTTCATGGTGATGCAGAAGAGCATGATGAAGTACATTACAAGTATAGGCCAGAACACTGGCACATTGAAGGCATCAAAAAATGTGCAAATCATGGCGATGACGATGCCTTTTGTCGCAGAATGCCTGGCAAGAAAAGTAACATAATGTCAGTTAACAGTGTAATCACATCTGTGACACTGACTAAGTGTGAGCCAACAGGCCCAATCCTAAGTCAAAGTAATTTACTGAATGTGGCATATATGCACTTTATGTCTAGGTATTGGCTTTAAGTGTTCATGGCATTAAATAAAAAAGTTTTGTTAACTCAGTAAGTCGTTAAATAGCTGATGAATAGACTGTTCAGAACCATTATAGCTACCTCACAGTCTTAAAAACGACCTTTCTTATTTATGTTTTAAAGTTGAAAAAACTCAAATATTTTTGACAGCACGAACCACATGGAAAGAGGAACCAAAGGTTATCTTTTCATACAACAGGCAAATAGCAGCAGACTGATGCAAAACCACTTGACTCTCTTCCTGTTTTAGTACACAAGATTTGCATAAACACATGACAGGCAAGGTTGACACAAAACTGTAAATGGTAGTAACACAAAGAAATGTGGCTTTGATGATCAATTAGTAGCATATTCCACGTAATTTTTAAAATGGCTAAAACTGCTTAAAGATGTTAACTGCTGCCTAACCATGCTTTAAAAAGTCTAATAAGAAGTTTTTACATTAGATGTATTTTATATTTGATATATAATGAAGTTAGACATTTATGTTAGAAGGTTAGTCAATAGATGATAGGAATAAAATAGAGATAGCATTGAGATAATGATGAAGATCACATGGGGATCACAAGCAAATAAAACAAATTAATTCAACTCAATATCTTTAGTTTATGCAGAAAAGCCACCTCCCTTTACAAATGAGCTCTGCATGACTTAACTTTGGACCACACAGGTCATTTGAAAGAATCTGATTTGCAGTTTCTCTGTGGATGAAAGCAATTGATGCCCAGACCATGAGCCAGACTCACCAGAATTTGAATTCAGGCAACCTCCTGATGAAAGGGCGGAACTCCTCGTTCTGCTTGGTAGGAAGGGATGGGCCCTCATCTGCAATAAATATAGGTTATAAGGTGATGTGTTGGTTAATAAAAAGGTGGAGTCTTGAATCATGACTCAGCATTAAGACCAACAATATCAAAGTTAAAACACTATCAGATAAAAAGCATTATTTTGCTTGTTTTATTTTATGACTTCATATACTAAGAAGGCTTTTGTAATAAGTAACAAGTTGATGCATACCTGTATTGTGTATGACAACGCAGTTTTAGTAACATCCAATGTAACCTACTGCCAAGTACACAAGATAACCAAATTTTAAAAAACTGATCTGAGTCAACTTGCCTTCATCAAGCAGCGAAGGATCCACTTTTGGTGATAGAAAAGCAATGAAGAGGTTGAGATGGTAGATTCCCAAAGCATATGTTACTATATACCAACCCTGAAAAGCAGCATAAGGAACATCACCGCATCAAAAGGCTTTCTGGACAGCCAGTAAACAGGGAAATGCACCTTTGTCAGTGAACATTACATACAGAAATGAGCAATAACATTTTTATGCAAACAGAACAGGCCAGTAGACAAGAATTTAAGACACACATATCACACATTAGAAAGGTGAGTCACACATGAACTATGTTATTCACACACCAAAAGCAGGGAGCAACACCCCCCTTCAAAACAAAAAGATGAACAGTTACTGTCCTCTTGGAGTGCCTGCTAAGCCAATTTTTCAACTTTGGCGAAAATCAGCAAAAATCAACAACAGTGAGTTTTAGTTTAATGCAATCCATCACAACAATTACATAAACTACTAGTTCAATAATTAGTAGAAGTGATTGGACACCTCTAACTATGACAGTCTACAAAAATTGGACATTTTAAGCTTCTCAGTGGTAGTATTCATTACAGGGCAATTAAATCAGTTTGTAGTGGATAAATAATAACAATATGATAAATCAGAAAAAAGTGAAATACACAGTTACCTGTAGTATGTACACTCTGATCATGTAGACAGCAGTAAGTAGTAGAGTGACAGCCCATCGCACTGCATAGAACGGCGTTGACTTGTCTAGCCATGACTGATAGATCTGTAACAACACAGACACAAAGAAAACAAAAAGTGGCCATCAGAGGTAGAGTAAGTAGAGTAGTGAGACACAACCTTAGATAAAACACTACAGAGCCGCAGAGACAGTGATCCAGGACATTAAATGATCACCCTGTGACTATCACTGCCCTAATTTCTACTTAATGTAAAGTTTAATATTTTAATCTAATATTCCCTAACCTTTGAAACCATACCTTTCTCTGCCTGACTGACCCATACAACTGGACAAACTAATGGCCACCTTCTCACTTACAGTCAGAATGCACTGATGACACTTTTTAAAGAAAAGTATGTAAGTACTATATTGAAACACTGTGCTGCTGATCAGCAAATGATGGATTAAACCTAAAAAATACCACTGCATTTTCATGTACTTATTTGATTCCACAAAAAAAAAAAAAAAAAAAAAAAAAAAAAAAAAAAAAAACTTTAGCAGCAAACCTGAATATTTAAACTTGTGTTATCAAGATAATGGGCCTGATGGCTTGATGGTCGAGAGACTTACAATTCAGCATTTAAGCCAGAGTATCAAACAATTTTATCCTTAATTATATAAATGATATGACATATGTGTGATCTAAATGATAGATGCATTACCTGTCCAATCCGTGTGAAGAAGGCAGCAACTACAGATGGTTTCCCATGGATTGACTCCCCAACACTGTCCCCTTCTGACATTCTGCCAATGAAGATAAAAAAGACATTTTGATCAGTGGTGTATCAGTATAGTTACTTGGCTAGTTTGACTGAAATAGATTATGTAAGTAGGAGGGACAGTATTATCATCTAGGATGCACAAGTATAACATTTCCCACCTGTGGGTATATTGATTGGAATTTCAATCAAGCTTGTATAATAGCAAGGTGGAATTGTTTCCAGCCTACATAAATTTAGTCTACGTCAATAATCATGATCATGTGCGTCAACAATGAGAAATAGGTAGAAATAAAAACCAAACAGGTGTATTACTATAAAAATTGCATTTAAAAAAAAAAAAATCATATATATACACTATACTTTATTTTATCAGGTGTTTAAGTAATCTATCAATTCTTCAAGGCTTTTTCAAGAGATAGACCAAATGTAAATTTGGATGGGATTGTGGCAGTTTTGGGTCATTAATACCATAAAGCTAACTACATGACTTGGTTTTAAAGATCTGATGCTGAAAGTAATCTGAAGATAGGTGAAACAGTAGAGGAGGGCATGTACATTTCTTATGTACCAGTACAGTTGGTGTGTTATCAAGTTTAAATAATCCCTGTGCCTGCTTTTTTTTAACAGATTGTACAGACAAATGACCCATCCGGTAAAACAGGTTAAGAAAGGAATGTGCCAATTAAAATTTGTGACCAGCTATTTGGAGCTGTAAATAGCAGAATCTAGCGAAATTCCATAGGTTGTGTAGTATTTTTCTAAAACTCTTAATTTAAGGAGTATCGTGTCAGGTACACATGACCAGTGCATCGGAATAATATGCACGTAGATTATGGACATGGGAGAAATGGCCTGGAGAACAAAATCTAACACTGGCTCTTTTATCATTATAATTTTATATATCTTCTATAATTATCATACTAAGTAATCTTACTAATGGCGACATTTTCGGCTACTTTTTCGCTGGACCTATCAGAGATTCATTGATTTAGTAACCAGGGGATCACGAATTTCCTGGGTAACGTTACTCGCTGCCCACCTTTGTGGTTTGGGGTTATGTTACACGAATTTAATTACCAACTGCACCGTGATGCCATTGCGAGTGCAGGGTATTTAAATTATTTATTTTGACACGTACCGTTAGCTAGAAAAGGCAAGACCGTGTAAATCTATTAATGGTAGATGCTAGCTAACGTTAGCTGCATAACTAGCTAACAAGCTTAGGCAGTCAGAAAGGGAGCTAATAAGGGATATTTATCAAAACAGACGCTCCAGTGAAACCATAAAATGGCTATGTTCGAAAAAAATAATGCAGTAACAGTTACTAATATTTATACAGTGATATTACTGTTGTAAGTTACTCACGTTAGCCTAAAAATTAGCCCTAGAAATAGCTAACGAGCCATCCAAATGTACATTGCCCTTTGGCCCAAATTATCGTTTGTCTGGGTTATGTAGTTTTGGTAAAGCTTCAGTTAACCCCCATCAGCCATTAAATGAATTTATATGACTACATTTCCCACAACTCCACCGAAGAACGCATTAAAGCCGAGTGAAATAAAATGTAGTTCGTGATTCACTTTATCTCCATTGCAGTTTATGTGTAACAGGGAAACGTCGAACTACAAGTACCAGCAAGGAGTGTGAGAAGTTGACAACTCACTTCCGGAGATACTGTACTACGTTGCCAACGGCTCCAAAGCTAGCCAGCTATCCCAATTAGAAATCTAACTAAACTCAACTAACCATACCAGCATTCACTGAATAATACAGTATTTGTTCAGTTTGTTTCTTATTTTCAATAACTCTCTGCGTCTCTCGATTGTGTTAGCAACTGCTGTGAAAATAATCAATGACAGTCCTTCCTTACCTGATACGACCGCTGTTGTCACTACCCGGCTCTACCTAGCTAGCTAAACTAGCCGCCTCTCGTGCAAACTGGTGTGAACACGTCAGTACTTCCGCGAGGACTTGAACAAACGCTAGGCAAGATAGTAGATCCTCGAGAACGACGAACGACAAACAACTGAGCGTTGATAAGACGGTCGGCTTCGACTAGTGGGCCTCGAAAGGAAGCCATACAAGCGCACACACGTCCGAGCTCAGGTAATACATATAAATAACAGTATAATTTCTATGTATGTCTCATTAAATGTTGCCTAGAAGTAACCCATACCCGTCACATACATGTCAATTCAAATAGAATTCAACGGTAGTAATTGGCCTAAAACCCTTTTTTTTTTTACTTTGATAAAGTGAGACATTAAAGGAAGGCAAATATTTTAATATCCACAAATTTAAGAAAAAACACTGACCTTAACAACCTCAGAAACTAATGGACATTGATGAACAACAATAGTTACAAAGGTACACATCTTAATAATCTTCATAAAACTGATTAAAAAAGAAAAGAAAGGAAAAAAAACTTATCAGGAATATAAAAACAAAGCACTTATATTTACAGTATGGTAATACATAATACTGATCATAAGCACAAATAATCCTAAATTATTTCACTTTTAAAGCATTAAAGTGCTCTTTCTTTGACCAGTTGGTGGTTAGTGGGTTAAAGTATGTGTGTCTCTGTAAGTAAGAGGGCCTTAGAGAATGACTGCAAATCAAGTACAAGTTATTTTCATGGTACAAAGTCAAGAACTTACTACCAACAAATTTGACACCATACTAAAGTTGCACCATGATTAATTGTGCTGGATGGCAATCTAGGAATATAACTGGAATGTTGCTATTAAATATCCACAAACAAGTGCCATGAAGATACATACTAGTTACACAGCTAGCTATAATCAATATATGAGGACCTTGCCCTGCAAGGTTTTTCAAAATACACACAGAGAAGGATGAAAAATGCTACTGTCTTGTCTACTGTCTTGATAAACAGGGATGACATTCTTAATTTATTACTGTTAATTCTAATTAAATCCCTACTATTGAGATATAATACTGTTTTTGATCTTTTGTCTCTCAGCTGTTTTGCAGTGTGTTTCTATACAAGACTTAACATAGTATTTCCCATAGTAAAAAAAAGTAATGGATGCAATGTCTAACTCTTACTTGTTGACTTTGAGTTCCATTGGGAGTTTTCATGAATACACACTATTTATACTAAAGCCCATCAAAAATCAAATGATAAGGGCACACAGCACTAGAAGTCATCACATTATCATGACCATTAAAAATATACATAGACTGTGTTCCAGTAACTGAGTTTCGATGTGAGTTTGATCTACCATTCAACTCTATACATTTGGTTCAAACAGGAGATACACCATTTTGAAACTATATACCCCTTTTCAACCACATCTAGTCTAAAACATTTACAAGATACAGTATATACATTTGTACAAGTGAGGGAAAACTAAAAGAACAATAAATAAATCAGCTGAGAACTAATCTTATGACCCAAAAACAGAATTGAAACTGGAAAGCTGTGAAGTGGTCGTATGTCTACTCTGACATTTGTGCAACTGTAATATTGCTACACTCAATGTTCATCATAAATGTAAATCAATGCTGTTAAAAAATCTATTGTCATCTATTATTGCACAGTGAGACCAAACAACATCCCACTCACCAGAATAATTGATATTACCCTCTTTGAACATGGACTTGTTAGAGTCTCATAAAGTACAGTCCAGACCATGTGTGTTTTCATTAGCATTGCTTTGAAGGTGTCATCATACTGGTACTTGCTATGTAGACTTGAGACGTCCTTTGTGGTGTCTCATGTTCAATCTTCTGGATGGAACAAGTGTTCAAGCACAAAATGCAAAACAAAGACTGCACAGGAAAGTGCATTAATACAGTGAAAATGTCCCACATTTAAAACAAAACTTGATTCTCTGCAAAATCAGTGACTTAGTTATGATAGCAACATGTAATAGTACATTTAAAGACCCTAACTATGTGCTTTTATTCTGTAAATGGGTTGATTGTGACAAAAATGTTGCTAAAACAGTCACAAGATTCTTTTCAGGCTCAGTGGACATCGCTTTCCATGAATTCCTCCTTGATGGAGTGCTTGCTACGAGACATCTTGCAATCGGGCATGTCAAATCCAAAGTCAGCCCATTCATCAGCAGCTGTTGCCATCCCTGATGTCCCAACAACACCTGACCTGTTGGGGATAGTGATGGTGTGGCGGACACGAAAGTGCACAGCCTCCATGACGCGCTGACGCTGCAGTTCCCCACCAGCAGCCCCAATAGCTGCCATCGCAGAGGCAGCCATGTTGCTGCTGGAGCGAAGAAGCTGCTGGCCATGATAGTCATGGTGATGCGAAGAGGTGGGCAATTGGATGGGAGCACCTTGTTTCATGTCCTGCAGACCTCGCCAGATGGCAAGGCGGGACTGCTCTGGTATCTTCAGTGCTCCTAAATCCTGATGAAGGCACAAATAGTCATTGAGGAGTGTAAGAATGTAGGAGAAAACTAATTAAATAAGACAGAAGATGATAAGAGTGTGTGTGTGTGTGCTCATGTGTGACACAAAAACTAAAAGGCCTGCATATCAAAGATATTGTCAAAAACCACATAAGGTAACTTTAATAAGACTAGGTCAAATTATTCCAATCTTCAAATCCTTTTTAAAAAGGACACTCAAGGACACTTTTATTTTGTTTTATCTATTTATTTTACTTATACATTCTACTTCTACTACATTTTACTTTACTTTCTAACTGTGTCATGTTCTTTATTTTACTGTTCCTTTTTCAATTTTTCCATTGTTTTCTATGATGCTGTAGACATATAATATTTGTTATTATAATAACTATTATTTTTACTGTTTTGTTGTGATTGTGAGTGCAGGAACAGAGTGGTTACCTCCATGGAGAGAGTCTGAAGATGGTAGACAGTCTGGAGGCCTTGGGAGGTGAAGTACTCAATGAAGTTCTGACAGCCCAGACTGGTAAGAAAACTGTATGGGGAGAAAAGCAGGGCTGCTTAGACTGCCATTAGACCACAGCTACAAAGCCAGTAGTAAGATGAAAGTATAAAAATCAGCTTCTCTGATTAAAAGTGCAGTTGTGCTTGAGTGGAATAAAGAATATTCTAACTTTATAATGAGGTCAACATTTATTTTTAGACAGAAATGAATAGAAAAGCATGTCACTTCTGTTACAGCATGCCATTATCTCACTATCTTCTCAAGCTCTTATTTATTTAAAATCTGAAAGATTTGAGGCACTGGTTTAGCCTCAACTGCACAGCTACTATACATCTTGGTAGATGTTGTAGAAGTAAAACCATAAACATGCATTTATATTAATGATTCATAAGGCCATTATTGCTTTGGTGAAGAACCTTTATTATAAATACATGAAATGTTAAAGTTTTGGCAACATACAGTGTAATCGAAGAAGAACCTAACTGTACAATTTAACTGTACAATAAACATAACAATCTAGAAAATAAAAAGGTGGACAGAGTCTGCTGTATCAAAAATGTTAAATTTGTGTTAAAACAACTGCATTGACACATTATCTTAGAAAAAATAAGAAAAAAACAGTTTTTTAAAAATTAAATAGAACTTAAAACAATGGAAATTTCTTTTGAAGAAAATTCACTATAGTGCATTGCAAAGGTATGTGTAGGCTGTATAAACAGTGACAGCGTGAATGATTTTAGATGTAAGTGTATGACACACAGTTTGGGCTTTTAGGTGACATAACAAACCCTCTGGTAGCCATAGTGGAGGTCTACAACCCTAGAGCAGCTTGGCTGTATGAGCAGAGTAAATAGACATGATCAACACATCTAGTTTAGACACTTAGCATATGCAACTAGTAGGAGCTAGTTTAGATAAGAACACCAGTTGCTTTGTAAATTACTTTCAGCCTGCTAAGAAAGACAGACACTTTTTAAAATATATTACAGCTACTACTAGGGACAGGACAGTTTTGGCCAAAATTTGGATGCAAACAAACAAAAACACACATTTTACATCTACTGAAACATTATTTGATTGACCTACCCCTATAACACAACCATTTCACTTAATACTCTTTTTCTATTTTAATTGATCATCAATTCATGGAGCCAATTCTTCAGTGGACCTTCATTATGGCACCAGCCATGTTTGCTAGGAGATTTGTGACGTAATTGCAACTCTTCACAAAGCAGCCATAATCAAATCAAACTGTCTGTATAACACAATTCCATCTAGACACATTTCACTGCAAAAAAGCGTTTCCAAAAAACAAGTTTGACCAAATTTGTACAAACATGGCCAAACAAAGTGGTTGTTTTGGCATCAAAATGGCACCCACTCATATTTAACCCAACAAGTGCATCTGATTGTCTGCTGGGAGAATAAAGAAGGAGTGTCATTGGAGGGTGAGGTACCTGACAAGGCTGGGGTCAGGGTTATACGGAGGGGGCGGGCTGCAGTGGGAAGCAGACACTATAGTCTGACTGCTGTGGCCACCGTTCATATCGCCATTGGCCTGCATGTGGTGGCTGTTGAGCATGTTTGAACCTGTGAGAGAGAAAGTGGTAGTCAATAAAATAATCAGCAGGAAATAGCTCAAAGAGCTGTACTACAGTGGCACAAAAAGACTCTCATGGGATTCATATTTTCTGGTCAGAGAACTTTGTAAACATGCTTTATGAGTACATCTGATTTGATTTGTATCGCATACACAGATACTCACCCATATGAGGTATGGAGGTGGGGGCAGTGTGGTGTTGCTGGGGCTGCTGCCCCACCAGCTGGTTGACTGAGGGCGGTTTGCTGAGGCCTCCGTGGCCATGAAGCTTGTTCATGTTGGACAGCGGAGAGTAAGAGGAGGGGGATGCTATATGACTCCTAGAGAAAAGAGGACAATGTGGCAGAGGTTAGTGGAATGTGTGTGTCTGTGTGTTAGTGAGTGTGAAAGACACTTCACAACAGTTTGATAAAGACTGTTAATTTAGCTTTCTGTGAGGGTTATTCCCTTCTATTCTGAGTTTATCACTTCAACCTCTTTTCAGTATTTCTCTCATAGACTTTGTCAGGAGTGTCTGTGTGTGGTTATATTTTTGTGTTTGACAAAGTGATAAAGCAAGTTTGACTATGTATATTATGTTTATTTGCATGTGCGATTCACTCAGAAGGTAAAGAAACTACAGTGTGCTTTTGACAGCATGTTTTTTTTATGTGCCTTCTTGCATGTGCTCATGTTTAGGCTGATCTGATCATTTTGTTAGATATTTGGACCAACCAGTATCTGTGTGCTTGTATGTGTCTGTGTTCAAATGACTCACGGTCTCTGCAGCAGTTGCTGCTGTGTTTGTTGTCTGTAGGAGTCCACTAGTGGCTGCGGCACCAGCTCCACCAGCTCCAAACTGTCTTTAATCTTCATCAGCAGCTCAAAGTTCTCCCTTCCACGAACCTACACCCAACAAAGTGTGTAACATAATCAGTCAGGGATTAATGGCTGGTGAGCAACTCTTTCAAACAATGATACATTTGTTTGTCAGTATTTGACACAATGGCTTTTCAAGTCAGTGTAAATATTTCCACATACTGCTACAGTACACGACTGAATTAAATGAGTTATAGGGCCTGAAAGCTCATACATTAAATGTAGATCAACTGTAATTCATGACATTATATGGTTTCAGTTTTCATGTAAAATAAGTGTGTGAAAGGCTCTTACGGGAATATAGTAAATCTCTTCTTCTCCATGCCGCCTCTTCCTCATGTTAATATTTGGACTAGGAATATTTGGCGGACTCTGTTTAAAGTCTGCAGACGACAGAAACACAGTCATAGTGAAACAACCAACAACCAAACGTGATGCACACCAACAGCTAAAATATCACAGATTCTCAGAATTTGAACTCACTGCGTTTGCTGGCGCTACCATTTTTGGCCACACTCTCATTCAGGGCCTGTTGTTCCCTGAAGTGGTCCTCATCAGCTTTGCGGTCTCTGCCAGGGCACGCACATATCCGACCTTCAAACGACCTTCTGCCCAAGACTTGACCACTGGAATTGGGGATAGAAAATATACTCATCAGGACTTGTTGAGAGCACTGATGTGTATAATGTAGTATGCTCCCATTAAACAGTGGGTTGGTCATCTTGTCTTGTGTCATTTGCCAGTACATACTACTGTTAAAAAAACAGTGAATTTGTAAAACCCAAGTACACAGTTCCAGACAGAATTAGAAATAAAGCAAATTACTAAGAGCTGAGAATTACTTCTTGAGGTGCAAAGAAGTACTTTGCGGGAACTGGTTTTGTTTATGACTTTTAAATTGCTGACTTACTCCCTGGTCTCCAAAGTGATGATGATTAGGATGGGTCTCCTGTTCATGCCACCCACACAGCTGCTGTTGCACATAAAGTTGTACAGGATGGTGGTAAACTCAGTCCCCACCTGCAACACAAAACCATTAAGTGGATGCTTAGGGATTTCTTTGACACTTATTAAGGATTTTTAGGATTTATATGGCTCAATTTCTCTCAATCTGCATTCATGCAAACCTCCCATTTAACAGTAAGTGTGACCAATATACCACAAGAGGGCAGTGCTGCAGTGCAGTTTGATGTGAGGTTGAGATGATTTTGCTTTTGATTATCCTCCTCAGGTGCAGTCGCAGACATGATGACTTCTCATTCTTGGGACTGTCTGAACATGCCCGGCATCTTTATTTATAGATGTGCTTTCTATGAAATACCTCACCAAAACTGACCGTTTCTTTGGAATGAACTTGACTAATTCATTGTGCGTCTTGAACAACAACACTTGGCTTAAATGTATTAAATATTAGAGACATCTTTCAGAGACTGAGATATAAGATTTTGCTCAATCCATATCTCACAACCACATCTAACTATCATATTTTGTACATTTTATTCATGCCATAATTTCTGATGTCTGGAGTCATAAGTCCTGTCTCTATGATACTTAAAACAATTCACTGTGTGTCTCTGTGTTACATAGTGGCTGATGAACCACCAACCTGTGGAGCCTCATAGGGCACGAAGACACTCTGCCGGCCAGTGACAGGATCATCCACATACTGACAGAGGTTATTCCCTTCCACTCTGATCAGGTGACTGGCTGGGGCTGTTTGACCTTTGGAAAGAATGATGGAGGGAAGGTGAGGGCCCAGATGGCTGATCTGAGTCAAGGCATCACACAGTTTGTCCATAAGACAAAATTCACACCGAAGTTATGATTGATAAATAAAGTGTCTTTTCCTTTTCTATGTAATTACCATCATTGAAATCTCGCCCCAGTTCATGATTGGGGCAACGTTTGACCACTTCTGTGACATGCTCCGCCTTCTTGTAGACGGGCATGGCTCTGATGATGCTGCCATGTGGAGGAGAGGAGGACAGTTTGATCTGGATTGGACAGGTCTTGGCAATCTGACAGTAGAGCTTCTTCAGCAAGGGTGAGTACTGGATGGGAAGACACACACACATACACACACACATAGGGCCAGAGCGGCTCAAGTCAGTGATCTGAGTTTGATAAATAACAATTTTGAGTGAGCATATGTAACAGAAAGCAAAAATGAAAGATAAATTTGCCTCAGATATTTTGACTTTGCCCAACAAAATGCTGATCACAGTTACAGTTTAGGTATTTTACAGATGATCATATCCAGAGTTATTCAGCAAATATCAATTAATGCCGTCACATTTTTCAAACACCCTATGAAAAAAATAAACCTAAAAAGTTAAAGACACTGAGGCTGTTCTTTCAAGTGAGTGGAAAAATCTTAAAGGAATTAAGCCATTAAGTCATCTATCACCGGGGGAGACAAAAAAAAGCATTTAAAATAATAGAAGACAGCGCGGACAAATAAAAAGCTGGGTGATAATATGATGATAAAATAGAGGGGTACAACCACAGGACACTGTAATTATCATATAAATTCATGACTGGAGAACAAATTGTGTGATTTGAGGAAAGGGAAAGTTAGAGAGGAAAGGAAAAATACATGACGACTGTAAACCAGTCAGCAGTAAATTTTAGTCTGCGCTGTAAAGGTAATTACTGTGTTATTAGAATGAATAAATGATTATTATACGGCAGAGCGGGTTTGTGGGTAGTAATGTGAGATGCTGCAGATGGCTTAGGAAAAGCAGAAGTTCAAAAGGACAGATTGGAAAAAATGGCCATGTTTCATTGTGTGTGTGTGTGTGTGTGTGTGTGTGTGTGTGTGTGTGTGTGCGTGCATGTGTGTGTGTACCAGCTGAAGAAAAAAGAATGGACGATAATTAAAACGTTTGATATATTTTACTACAGTCCCTCAAGTCAGTAACAGTAAAGTTCGGTGAGAATGTGCTGAGCTGTGTTAAAGGCGTCTTCAGTGATTCCTCAGTTTATGAGCATTTACACATGCACATTCATGTGTATGTGCTTGTGTGCGTAAATGCCTGTTGAGATGCATCCACAGACACCGGGACAAGGGATGGAAAAGCCTTAACATGCCTCAACACAATCACAAAATCTCAAAAATCTTCCCCGTGGAAATCAAACTGGGACCTTCCAGAAAAAAAACCTGAGAAGACAGTTGTCCTGTATGGGCTTGCTACAATGAGCTTGAATACTAATGCAACAATGCACCTTATGGCAGAAATACAGTATATACAGCTCAATATCTGCAATACTGCATAGGAAAAATTTGTCTTTTTCTATGTCTTTTTTAATGTCATTTTTCCTTCATGTATTTGATTGGTGAGAGAAAGTATAGAGAAACAGAAAACTTGAGAAAGTGAGAGCCAGATGAAAAGCTGTACTCCAACCCAACCACTTACGTGGTCATCCTGTTAAACCTAAGGGTAACCAGAACCACATTTCAAGCATTATTTCAAGTAGTTATTATCATATTATCATATGCTTTTTAGTGAATGGTTTTACATGGGAAATGGCTTACATAGATGAATGGTGGTGATGATGGTGTTTTAAGCATTACGTTAGACCTTGAATTTGTTATGTTCTCTGTGGATCTGGGGGACCTTCCCAAAATTTCACAAATAACCCCTAAGGATGTCTTTACGATTATCTTAGTTTAGGCTTTTTAACAAAAAGGCTGTATTTCTAACTGGTGGTGTGGAGTTTGGAAGAAGAGATTGTTATGGAGGCAAGGTGGATCTTACAAAAGATGCTGTTTGTTTTGCGTGATAGGAAGTGTAGTATCCACTTGAGCTTGACCCCTATTAGGGACTAAAAGTTGGGATATCTTGGCCTATGATGCTTTAATTTCAACTGTTAATTTTTAAAAATAGTCTCTTGTGAGTCCCCTAAATAACTTCTATACCCCTTTGACCCCAGAGGTTACATCAAGCTTTCCCCTATATTCCTATTCTCACCACAGTCCTTTCAAAAAATACTTTATCCTCTGTTTCTTGCTTTTTATTTCTAAACTATCTTTCCCCACCCATACAGATCATTCTTTGATTTACAATTAACTTCTTCGTTTCGACTCTGGAATAACTTTCTAAAACTCTGACTTGACTCTCCAGCAGACAGCCTCTGGCCCAATGTTGGCTGGGAAAAAGTCATCATTCCTACACCAACAACTGCTTGGATTCCTTGTTGTGACACCGTTACTAAGCCCCTCACAACCACACACACTTTGCAGACTCTCATACACTCACACGCACACACACACACACATACCCGTAGCTATGAGCACTCCCTTGAGGGCAATGGAAATACCTGTGCACAACAGTACCTTTTCCCACCTAGCTTTCCCTGACAAGTCTCAACAGCCCATCCATACCATGAATAAATAATTTTTCTGAGATGCAACAGCCAGACAGGCTTCTTATTTACACATCTGGGGACTTTTTTCTGTTGCAACAATCACATATCAAAAGTGATCCACTGGTTCTGCTTTCCAGCATGATCACAACAGACTGTTAACTCCTTTCACATTTAAAAAGAAGAATATAAGACGTGTGGTTCAAGATTTTAGCAGGCAGCTTCACAGAGAGGAGTTATCAATATTTGGGCCACTGTGGCTCAAGAGGAAGAATGGGTTGCCCACTAAGCAGAAGCTCAGTAGTTCGATCCCCGGCTCCTCCAGTCCATGTGCCAAAGTCCATGTGGGCAAGATGCTAAACCTCATATTGCGCCCAATATGTCATTGGTGTGTGAATGGGATGAATTGTTGGATATTTTTTTGTGTGTGTTAGAGCGATTCATATGTATTTAGAATGAGTGCTGTATGAATGTGTGTGTGAATGGGTGAGTGTCAGCTGTAGTGTAAAGTGCTTTAAGTGGTCAGTATGACTAGAAAAGTGCAGTCCATTCACCATTTAGTCATGGTGATGGCTTAATTGCTTGGTGTACGTACATAGAAGAATTCAGGCAACACACTGATTATATCCTAGTACCAATCACTAATGTAATGCATTTTAGCAGCTGGCTCACAACGTCAAATATCTGAGAGCCTGCAAAAACAACAGAAACATTTCAAGGACATCCATGCAGCTACAATATTACGCAATCCTAATGTGACTTTGACAAGAAAAATGTTGTTCAAATTAATGGACATGTATGGTCCTGTGAGCTAATAGTCATTTACCAAACAAAATAATTGCTTTTTCTGCTGATTAACTGAGCAACAAGTCAGGGTGCTTTGTAGTAAACACCGATTCTAGGTGATGAGGGACAAGACAATGTCCTGTGTCACACAAAATGCTCAAACCACCACCCCTACATAGACCTTTTCCTTTGGTTATATGTTTTGCCTAATATTTTCTATCCATCTCACAAATCATTCTGACAGGTCAGTAATAATGTGCAATTCAGTGTCTATTCTAAAATAGATATATACCATTAGCCCAGTATTAAAAGTGACCGTTGCTTTGGTTCGTGATACATTGTGGAAACAGTAGGAACCTGTGGTTTGGTGATCGTGTTTTTGAACATCTCACAGCGCATGAAAAAGTCATAAATTACTTTTTGTGTTTTCAGTCTTCCTGGGTACAGATACCATGGGAGATGTCTCAACTTGTCCAGAACTCAGACTAGTGTGCACATGCAACAAAGACGCATAGGCATACACGCATTCACACACATACCCATACACATGAATCTGTGAGTTCAGCTTTGTTACAGTCAGAAGCGAAGCATTAATAAAGGAACTACAGTATCTGATGTGTATCTTCCTGTTCAGACAAGAGATGCTAAGTGATGGATAAGCTGGGCTTCGTTTCAGGACGCAGAGAAGGATGAAAGGATGGAGAGGAAGGAGAAAAAGATGGAAAGAGAATAAACACAACTAAAGACTAAAGAGATTATTTGCTTTGTCGATGGACTGGAAAAAATCTTTACGGTGAGTGAGGAAGGAAGAAAGATGGATTACACGCAAATCAGATTATAAAGAATTTTATGTGACATCAGACCACTACTTGGGGCAGCTGTGGCTCAGGAGGAAGAGTGGGTTGCTCACTAATTGGAAGGTCAGTAGTTTGACCCCTGGCTCCTCCAGTCCATGTGCTGAATCAAACTATAAAAGACAGAAATTGTCTGTGTTGAGGGTAAAGACATGCTTAGCAAAGAACCACCTTGCATTTTACCTCTCAGCTTTATGTGACTGTTGATGCTCATCCACCTACTCTATAGCAGGTGGTGATATATTCACTTTCTTTACATAACATACTTGCTGAACTTCCCTCTTGGGTAAAGATCATTCTGGAATTTTTTATTTTACTCCAAAAATTACAATTCAATTTGAGCAATAAAATGTATGGATGTATCCATAGCTCATGTATACATTTAATCAAATCTGGAATAAAAATATCCAGCAATTCATCCCAAAATGATGATCATGACTTTACAAGGGCACTGCATAATGCTCTTACTAGCTATTTAATTGCAGTTGCATAACTCAGTCCTTTAATTCAGTCATCAATCCATCCATCCATCCATCCATCCATTCATCTATTCATCCATCCATCCATCCATCCATCCATCCATCATTGCCTCTACACAGTGGACTGGTGGAGGCAGGTCCTGACAGGCTCCTGGAGACAGAGGTGATAATTGCCAGACTGTCATCCATATACACAAGCAACGACTTGCCCGCCGCAAATTCACTTAACTGTCCAAATATCAAATACGTTTAGGCACACACACACACACGCACGCAGACTTGACATACAATACACATGTTGTACTCATCCACACAGTCTAAGCTGGCTTTCTATACAGTCTGTAATTACACTGGATTCAAATCAACACAGAAAATTGGAGAATCTCCCACACTTTCTTTGACATTGTGATAATTGCTGTTTGTCTCTATGAGACTTTGGGAAAATAAGGAAAGATGTAATGACCTGTATAGACTGACTTTTTGTCTTTTTAACACCAGCTACTATTTAAACTTGGTTCTCTGTAGTTAAAAATCTATCCGTGGTATAGTCGATGAGTAGTTCAAACCTAGCATTTTTCTCAGAACAGAAATAAATTTGAAATTCACTGGAGATGTTCCCCTCTTTTACACCCCAGTAAAGTGTTGGGGTTGGGAGAAACATTTGAGCCTCTTAAGAATAATGAATAATGATTTTTCAACCCGTTCAACCTACTGACAAATCACATACTGTAAGTAGTGAAAGTAAGTTGAATAGCTTCCTGTTAACTGCTGTTCACTGCATTTACAGTACTGCCTCAGTCCACGAGGATTGTAAAAGTTCAATCTTTTTGACAGCATGGCATATACACAGTGTTACACAGAGTGTTATGGGACACACAGCAGAATAGTGCAGTGTTAAAGGTATGAGTTTCCTGGATTGATGGTATCCCACAGTCCAGAACATTTCCTGACCAGTGAGGACACTGGACAATGTACACTGTTGTACAGGGATGAAATGAGTTAAGACATCAATCCCAGAGACACTTCATCTACTGGGTGACTATGAAAAGGACTTGCATTTGTGGTACAAAGTTATCTCAATCACACCAGTTCATATAGTTGTGGATAACTTCATGTATTTGCTTGTGAGTTGACATTAGAGAACCAAAATGTGTGTGAAACATCTTCCTTATCAATTGTGTTTTCTCCAGATCTGATGCTTGCCAGGAAGGCCAGCAGTGATGTGGCCACGGATGATGCATGGGGAAAGAAGGGGAAGGATGCATTGTGTGGGGCATGTTGGGACCTGTGTCCTAACGGAGAGAGGCTAATAGCTGGGAAGAGCAGCTTCTGACAAGCCGCTGTGTAGTGCATGCTCGAGCTTGCACCCCCACCACACCACACATACTGTATGCACACACACACACACACACGTTCACATTAACTGAAGTCAGAGTATATGGAAAGAAGTCTTATTATTTGACAAGGCAGAGGTGTTAGATCTCATTTCCAGCCGCAGTGAAGCTTGCCTGCATCCAAGCCAAGGAATCATCTTCACTGGGCAAAGGAGCGGCAGTGTTTCAGAGCTATTATCACTAATGCACTGTGTTTTGACAAGACGGGAGGGGGACTTTAGGATTACCAGACTAGCTTAAGATGGGCTTGGACGGACTTACTGTATGAGGAAACATTATGACAGATGGGAAAAAGAGCGTTGTGTCTTCAGTTTCCATCAGTTCTCCTGGTCTTCTATTTTGTTGTGTTCTGTTCTCTTCTGTTGTCTTCTCCTCTCCTTTCTTTCTGAATGGTGAAGCAGATGTGGACTCACTTGGTAGCCAGCTGTGCACAACCACAAACCTAACCTCCCATCAATCATTTAGTTGACAACTTGAGAGGAGGGAATTTAACGAGAAACGCTTCATGCAATAGGCAGCTAGCTTTCTCGTAATCTCCCAAAGCACTGCATGCCACCCACTCTTAGTGGGAGGCAGTAGGGTGGGGAAGGGGGGCAGCTAGGTAACTATATAGATTATAGTCAATATGCCCCATGGCATTCGGCATTCCCCAATGCCTGAGGCCATAAGAAATCAGCAAGAAACCCAGAGACTGTTAACTCCTTCATTCAAACAAGGTGACTCAGTCTGGTCCAGATAGTCATTGTTTTTTCTTTTCTTTTTTTTCAAGCATGTTCAAACCTGAGCTTTGTACTAAATTTTGCATAAATACACACACCCACATGTGCATGCACATTAGGCACACACACACAAATCCTCTTGAACCCTGGTGTTATTTTTGGGGAATCCCCTCCCATTATCTGAAACGTATTCATTCCAAGAGGCTTGACCATAATCTCTTTTCTTTTCAAAACTAACACTTCTAAAATGACTTGCTGATATGATCTGAGCCCTCAAAAAGCATTTTGCCACTGAGCTCAAATGAAGTCTGGCAAACGACTGTGCACTGGGTTTTCTTAGTTTTTTTTCCTTCCGTAAAACTCGAATAAACTGTTGCATGCTGCCATTTTTATTTGGAATGAAACAATTACTTGCCTGCCTTTCAAGAAAATGTTTTATGGACACAACCTAAAGTAGCATCATATAGTATCCAACAGAATTAAACACCATCATACTGCATCATTTCACACTTGAAAATTTTTGCTGCCCTATAGCTACTGTATAATAACCCTTAAATACACCTTCTCATACTTAGTCAAATCTTATAATCAGGCATGCAAGATAAAAAAACAAAGCATTACAGTAAACTCCATAAAAGCTATGAGCAATCACTCGGTCTCTCTCTCATTCTAATCCCTCCTGTTTAACTGCAGCAGAGGCATCTGAATAACCACAGGTTTCCTCACAGCCCTTTTTCTGCTGCCTCATCATCTGTATTGCGAGTCGTGTGCCAGTCAAAAACTCTTTTGTTTCTGCTCTCCCACAGAAAACTGCTATGGCTTGAACTTCTCAGGCAGGTGAAATCAAAGCTTTCGTCTTTGTTGATGAAAGTGGGATCATTTTCAAACTATTATCCTCGCAAAGCAAAGCTGATTGCAAAAGGGTAGATGGGACCTCAGGGTGGTGTAGTGAGTAGAGACACTGAATCAGAAGATCTGTCAACAGATGCTCTTCAATTCAAATTAAGAAGGTATTTGGGGATTATCAGGCTTCTTTGATTTGATGTATTTTCCTAATCAACAGATTAGAACAGTGTAAACTAATGGGACGTCAGGGAGAGTCCGGCAGGTTAATTTGAAGAACAGAGCAGTATGTATCATTAAACATTAAACCAAACAGGTTGAAGTTTTTGTCATGTTTTAGGATTTCATTTCACTGGAGTAACTTCTCAGATAAAACAAACTAATATCTTATATCTATTTTCTTGGTTTCTATGAATGTAGTTTGGCCGTGAGAAAGACCTGAGTCAGAGAATGGACATGAGAGAAAAGAGATGACAGACATATTTTAGGAGAGGACAGGGAGAAACTTTAGGCGCCAGAGGTGACAGCCATGAGTATGTGCTAAGACCACTAGAAGAAAGAGACAGAGAGAAAAGCAGCAGGTCAAAGACCACCACTCTAATGTCCAAAGGAGGATCTTCTTACATCACTGAGGGGTGAGTAAAACAGCTCACCACGCATGGTTACTTCCCGCAAGATAAGCTTCTGTACTATAGAGGGAAAACTGCTTTGTGGCCCCTGTATTTTTAAAAAAAATCATCCATATTCATTTGCTCATTTCTTGTCACACTACTTGAGCATTTAAACATAAAAAAAAAAAAACACAAACAGACAACTACAGTAAGTCCACCTGTCCACCCTCTGGTTTCTTTGAATAACAGTAAGTCCATATTTAATATTTGAGTTCAACCAATTTGACACCAGCTCTGATTCCACAAAAGAAACCAACTGACAAGTGATATGATATGAAAACAAAACATGTAGATTATTAAAGATCCCGGATTTATCCTTACAGCCTGTATTGTGTATATGTATCAAATAGCTGACAATGATTTTAGTTCACACTAGAATAGCCACAGCATTACACACATATACACACACAATTACCCTATGCGCAGAAAAATGCAAAATTTTTACCTTCTTTTTCACGTAGTACATCCTCTAGTGCTTTGGTCTCATTTGTCAACTCTTCAGTCAGAAACGTCCAAACACAGTAAAGCAAAGAGAGTGCAGGACCATAGCCTAACCACAGAGTTCAAGCGAGGTGTGCATCAGCAGGCGCACAACACACTCTCACACACACACACTCACTCACTCACACACAGACACATGGACAGCCAAGGACAGGGAGAAAGGTGAGGACTGGCGTGGAGAGAGAGAAACGATAGACTGAGACAAGGGGAGAGAAGGAGAGAGGGAAAGAAGGATGGGAACCCAAAAAATGGTACGACGTTCTAATTATGGCATGCCCGGACATAGACGGCAATGCCGGGGAGCATGTACACACACGCTCCAAAACACCTTGTGAAGGCCTGCACTAAGTAAACACTGTCTGGTCTGACGGAGAGGGAGAGAGAGAGATAGAGAGAGAAAGGCGAGAAGGAAAACACATGAAAGAACAAGAGTTCAAGGGTCAAACCTCTGCATTCAGTATTTGATATAAATACAGTATAAATCAGCAGTTTGGCTGGACATTTTACAAAGCAGCTCTTCAACTCTACTGGACACATTGAAATAAATCATTGATACAGGATGGGGATGATCTGGATTTATTATAACTATAAACTATAAACTGGTTCTAAAAAATAAACTCTTTTTAGAACCAAGCTGAGTTTTATTGTTGTGCTCTTCAGAATCAAAATGTAAAATCTACCTGAGCACATACAGTAATTACAATCATTTCACAAATTAACTATGTCATTTTGGGTGGAGTTCAATATTAATTTGTTAGCAGAAAAAGCCAATACCAACTAAAATCAAATGTACCTGAAGCAGTACATATCCTCATTCCACCTTTAGATCCTGCCCCTTGACATCAGACACTGACAACTAAAGCAGAAAGAAAAACTGAGACACAGTTACACAAGGATATGTAAAGTTCATGTGTCTCCATACCACGGTTCATCTGATGACAGCAAAGAGAAAGTTCAATGTCCTAGACTCAGTGCAAACTGTGTAGGTTAAATGAAGATGTACACATGCATAGGTACGTGCAGCACAGGAGACAGCTGAGTCCAAAACAACTAATGAAAATACTATAATACTATATTTACTTGCAGCCTCAAATAAGTGGCAACAATTGCCCACTAGATTACACATATCAGGTGTTGAAGTGAAATGATTGGTCAGTTAACTGAATAGTTAATCTTAAACTGAAAATTGGTTGGAAATTATTTAGATAATCCATCATCATTTCTGTCATTTTTAAAGCAAAAATATTTCACTTTCACTGGTTTAAAAATGTGAGACTGTTTTGCTTTTCTTTGCAATATATGATAGGTAACTGAACATTTTTGGGTTTTGGAGAGTTAGTCGGATTAAAAAATGAATTTTAAGGTCTATCTTTACATATTTTGACGACAAAATTGTCAATGGATTAAGTGAGAAAATAATTGGCAGATTAATTGGAAAAAAATATTTGAGGCAGCCTTAATCGAGTACCTTAAATGTCTCATGTCTAGCAGTGAAAAGTAGGATAGCTGTAGCATTTGCTTAAATTCAAATGTGTTCACCCTCATGAAAAATATGAAAATCAGTATCTAGGCTGATGTTCTCTGATGTTCTTTCCTTCATGATCTGCACATAAAAGACTCATTCTGTCCTCCCGCCAATATCTGTTTGCTACTTTTGAAATCTCCCTCGAACAGGTATTGTCAAAGGGGCTTTAGGGGCACAAGGTAAGCCCAGGTGTATGTATAACAAAAAACACTTGACACACACGCGGGCTCGCACACTGTCACATAGACACATGCACTCACAGGTGTGCTTGGTCTTAATACCTAAACTCGATCTGCAACAAGTTGAAACAGAGCTAAAACCTCCACTGCCACTGTGTGAGCAACTCTGTGTGTGTGTGTGTGTGTGTTAGTGTTTAAGCTTCCCATCTCAACAGAATCTGATGTCCCCTATGGGCAGCTATCCTGCTGCCACTCAGAGCTGAGCTTTAAAGGCTCAGAACATTTAGAAACGTAGATAAGCCAGCCACAACAACCCTCACTTGTCAAGATGAGTGAAACAGGATAATAGGCTGAGGATAAAGAGAGTATCACCATGCTAATGGCCTCTGTTTACTGCCACTTATTAAACGGAACCCTACAGTTTTATTAGACAGCACAGAAACTTTTAGCAGCACAGACTCATGTGTTGGCCCTGTTGATATAAAGAAATAACTTGACCAAAATGAAAAGTTAGGCTACATAAATGAATGACATGGCTTCATGTGAAAACTGGTGCAAGTCTAAACGACGCCAGCTATGTAATGAAGAGCTGAGGATGAGAGGAGGTAAAATGTGGAGAGCCGTGTAAGAAGGTTGCCCCCTGTTGGGAATATTTGGAAAAGAGCAGGATATACCATTCATTCGCAAGAGGTCCACATTCACGCCAACGTGTAGAATATATATATTTTTAATAAAGTTCAAGTGAATTGTGATAGATTATAATAACATCTTCAAAGTTAATTCCTAAATATTTTATAATTAATGTCAGAGGACAATGAAGGAAAGTTGACGCACAATCACACAAGTTCTAATTCAAGTTGCCATAGCCACTTATGCAGGCATAAAGAACACAGGCCTGATTTTCAAATATCACAAAAGTCTCAAGCATATTCACTTTTTCATCTGTTCAGTTTCCACTGATTAAAGGCAGTGATCCTGAGCCAAAGCCATGTTCATCAACGTTATAACCGAGTAATACTAAAACTTCTACACTCAATTACATAAACCATCTTCACTGACAGACCAGCAAGACAACATTTTCAAACAAAAGTCCAGAATACGCCAGAGCACAAAACAATTTACTCTTGTCCACTTACCACACCATAAAGCATCTTAAGGCTCCTGAAAGATAATATGGGGTGTTTCTAAGATGTCTCTGTGACCCGGCTCTCATAGATTACACTCCTGCTGTGGTCAAATGTGACTGTAAGAGTCAAGCTCTCCACGAGCTCTGTCTGTGGAGCAGGACATGATGGGGGATACAGGAGACGTCCTGCTTCTTCTCCACTTGTTTCCCTTGCCTGACTGGGCCTTCTAAACTTGCCTTGCATCTAACAACAAATCCTCGCTCCACCCCCCTCCTTTTTTTTTCTGTCATGACTATTCATTAACCAGCCAGGCAGGCCCAGGCTTGCCCACTTTAAGATTAGATCCTACCAATATTTCAGATCAGAAAGAGAAGGAAACATTAGGTGTTTGGGAGTGACTTCTGATTTCATAGTAGGAATATAGACGTGAATAGAGTGAACGAGTGTCCAGGATCTACCGTGCATCCATATCTACCTGCACTAAGTTTGTATCTGACCATCAGTGGAAGAATTATATTCTCCTGTATCCATTTAGAAAAGTTTTTTGCAATTAAATTACTCTTAATTTGTAGAGGTCAAGCTGAAAACTGAGTTATTATAAAGTTATTATAAGTTCTTGCTTCGTCCAGCAACAAAAATGAGTAGGTGCATACACCTGTAAACATACTGCAAGTGCATCTTTGTTAATGCACACACACACATGCACACAGCCTACAGATGGCTCTACAGCGGAGCAGCATGTAGTCCTGGCTGGAGGTTTAATTAGCCCTCCCCCAACACACACACACACACACACTAGCTCTCAGTCCCTACAGGCCACTCAGCAGGGAGCTAGAGAGAGGGAAAAGGCTGCAGAGGAGAGGGAATCTACATGGGAGGGAATCTCCTCGACACTGGAGGGAAAAAGTGAAAGGATGCAAAAAACAAAATGGGAGAGATCCTTGGATGTGTGTGTGCTCACAGACAAGTCATCAGATCTGACGCGGATGAGGAAAATGGCCATCGCAACAGAATTAAGTTGCAGCTTCTTAAAAAGAAAAAAAAAGATTGACTACACATATACAAACATTCCTACCATCACATTATCGTTCATGTCCCTCATGTGGTAGACATCCATGGACACTTCGGCAGCGCTGCGATGGCTCCCCGGGGTGCTGGTAGAAGGCACCGGTTGCTCACCTGGCTGGCTGCCTGGGGGGAGCTCAAAGTAGGTGCTGTCTGGCTCCCTTTAAACACACAAACACAGTGGATATTAAGCTGATAAAAGAGGGTTACGTTTTCAAAAAAATATAATTATAATGGCAGAGATGGGTCTTATTGTCACATGCTGTGCATGTGCCTGATATGCAAAAAGAAGGGCAACCAATGTAGAAGGTTAGCTAAAGGAAATCCTTGATCATTTATTATATCTTTCCAAATTTTTGAGAATATTTTGTGACAGTTTTTTTACAAGGAAGCAAACCATTTCTCACGTATACTTACAAAGGGAAAATCAAAGTATATACCACAATATTTTTACCTTTATTAGACATCCTATACTGAACATCCCAAAATCCTGTATAAGATCACTGGATCAAAAATATCCTCCTTGTCAAATGCAGTGAGAAAACATGTCTCCCAGAAGGTTCAGAGACTGGCAACCTTAACAAACAACTGGAAGCACCTCATTTGAAGAAAATGAAAATATTTACTGTGTTTTCTGTGTTGCAGAAATCATCAGATACACACTCAAGAGATGAATGTAAGTGGCTGAAAAAGCAGATATTTGTTTGCATGTGATTGTTTCTAATTTTGACTGCACCACAGAAGCTCCACTAAATAAGACACAAATTCAATAAATAATAAATGAATAAACTAATCTTTAAAAATGTATCTCCATCATACAGAAAACACTGGCAAAAAAAACCCCAAAACGAAACAAAAAAACACAATGTTAAAATTAAGTAAATAAATACTCTAGATGCTGAATTAGGAATAAATCTATCATAATTTGCTCATAAAATAATTACGTTATTTGGAAACCATTACGTTATTTGGAAAACACGTTTATCACACGGAAAGTAAAACAGTCATCAGCAGATGTTGTTGACACTCACAGGGAGCTCCACAGGTGCTCGAAGGTGCCTCCTTCTTCAGTAACGGTGGACTGGGACATCTTAGAGGACGGGTAGTCTGGTGAGGGACAGATCACTCTGCAGAGCATGCGCGCGCGCGCACACACACACACACACACACACACACGACGAAAATCATTTAGAATATGCATGGTTACGTGAGACAAGAATTCAAATAATTATCATAACACAGAATTTTAACATGTTAGAGAGCTACAAGTAGACCTGTTTTGTACATGATCTTTTTGTCAGCGTTCGTTCAAAAAGAAGAAGAAGAGGCTCAAAATACGCACACACACACACACACACACACAGAGGCATCCAGGTGTGATAACACCAATGTAGTCCCAATGAGTTGGCGCAGAGTGTCAGGGGGTCTGGGCGTGCCCAGACCTGCCTTTCTCATCACCGTCTCACTCCGACGGGAAGCTTCCTTCCCCTCTGCAAAGTCTGAGCATCACCTCCTACGCTTCTGTCTTAAAATAACACACTGCGACCCTAAAATGTGCTCAGACATTACGGAGTTGCCAAAGCAAATAGCAAGTGTAGCTACTGCGGATAGCGTTGAGTAGAGGTGGATTATTCAACCTCTGATCGTGTAAACCACGAGGTCTCCGCACTTTGCAGATTTATCGCATCCAAAGTTCTTTTATTTCGACAGAGCTGGTGACGATGACATGATCGTGAAAGTTTTGAAATATGTCTGCAAGGGGCACATCCGGGCCTCTTGATGGGCGTTCGAGTCCAAACACTTTGAGCTGTCAAATAAATCCGTGTTTGTCATAACGGTAAATGGCAAAGTGGACCGCAGGCCTACCGCGTAAAGCTGATAAAACGATGCCTCTGGATTCCATCTAGTCTCCAGTTTGATGTGCTGATTATTGCACGCAACAACAAAATCCTGTCGGGTTTTCGGGCTCACCAAAGTTTACTATATTCACAGTTGCGCACCACAGCAGCGTCATATCTCCCTAGTAACCCCTCAGAAGGACTGCACAAGAAAAACTGTGGCAAAGGTGCACAGCTTTAAAGATGCAACAAATCATCCCAAATTCAAACCCTTACTCTGGAATTCATTTGGCCGCAGGTAGGATATCGGTTTTTTTTTTCGCCTTTGAATGGATTCTTACTAAAAGTGATCCTGCGGGTTTGAATTATTCCATTTGAACTGTAACCTTATCTGTGCATAAGCCACATGTAAGAGGTCTTTTCACTTTGGTCTGTACTGGATCGATTGAAGATATGAAGCTCTGTAAACACCTAAAGTGATGTCATGACTGTTGAACAAACTGTTTTCCCTCTTCTTCAAACTGATCCTGTGGCTAGAACCACACATTTAGACTCGTGTAATTAAGTTTTGATTCATGCCACATTATCCAACTGGACGTGACATTGAAAAACAATGCAACATACGTGTTAAAGAGGCCTGCAACACGCACGTGCACGCAGACGCGCATATAATTTGGGATTGCGGAGCTCCGCAGCAGCAGCAGCAGCAGCTGGCTGCCGGTTCCCGCTGCTCCCCTGTTGGCTGCCGCCGCGGAAACCAGCTCCCGTCCCCAGCCCGTCCTTTAGTGCCGCTTCGTCAGGTCCCAGAGCGGCTCACGTGTTCGCGCAGGGGATCTGACAAAGCGTCACTGCAGGACCAGCAGCAGAAAAGACAACATTGGTCTCCGAAGCTTAATTGAGATTCCGCTTGGACACGGGACGACTTTTTCACCTGCACCACAGGGGGAGGAACGTCCACTTGTCTTGCCCTGACCAGAGATAACCACAGCTACAGGGCTTATGATTTTATCACTCACGGTCTACATTAAAGGCGATACATGCACACGTCTTTCAGAAACTTTTGGTCAATTTTTTCTTAATGAAAACCTCGCACACATTGAGCCACTGAGGAAAATGTAGCCTTATGGGCCTTACGAGATCTGTGCAGTGCAGAAAGATAGATAGATAGATAGATAGATAGATAGATAGATAGATAGATAGAATAGTCGTGATTGAGTAAAATATAAACAGTTTCAATATGAACCGAAAACAGCGTGGAACAATTAGAGATAAGCCTCTGAGTAACATGTTGAATCACTATAATTTAAACACCATGAATTCAAATTAAGTATAATTTATTTAAATATTAATTATTATCCCTTATTAACACATTCTCCTTCACTGTATACACAGAGGCCTGCGTTATTTCTGTAAAGCACGGCCTCTGCTGGATCTTCCCCTAAATGCCACACCTTCAAGTTTGACATTGTGCTTCTCTGATGTTCACCTGTCTCTACTTTGCGTCTCCACTCCTCGGTTACGGCACCCATGACAACTCTCTCTCTCACACACACACATACACATACATAGGCTACATACACACATACACCGCCTCCCCAGGGGCCATTTTATGAAAGAAAATACACAGTCCCAACTGAGTAGAAATTAATTTAAAAATTGTTTTAAATTCGATCCTCCTCAGCCCCAAGTGCAATATTCATACGAGGATTCAAAGGACGAGGTTTGCAGTTGTTAATGTATCATTGGGTGTCGCTCCTTATCTCTATAGGCTATTTAAGACATTCGCATTTATTGAATAAGATCAACACTAAAGAATAAAGCAATGTAAATAACTATAATATCAACTTCTCAGCCTTTTGTGAAGCTACGCATTAGAAAACAATTAACAGCCATCCAAAAAAATGTATTTTTTTTTAATCGAAAGAGAGATAGAAATACAATTGTGTATATGTCTGCGATAGGGATCGCCTCTAAGGCCTATGTTTTTATTTAGACGATAGATTTTTTTTATTATCAGGCATATGTTTATACTGTTTTTATACTGCTAAGATTAAATAAAGAAGATCTCTGACAAACCATTAACCAAACCAGACCAAACCACGATCTCCTGCAAATCAAATAAATAAAATGTGTTAGAACGTTTTAAATAGCCCATTTGCAGTCTCATCCTGCCTCAGCCAGTTCTCAAGACAGGGGCTTTCTTGTCAATGAGCTCGTTTAAGAGAGTAGTTTTGATAATCTATTATGAAAAATAAATGCTGACAAACTGTTATAGGCCTGTTGATGATAGAAAAACACAAGTTATCACATCAGATAAATGTCTAGATCAATATTCCTTCTATAGTTAATTAAAAATAAATCAACGTACCTGAAGGTTATTATTATCCCAATCCAAATACCCAGGAATTATGTTGCGCCGAGCACCTGCCTGTTTATTATCGAACATGCCAAGAGAGTGACCCTCCATAAAAAAACAGCAACAAAAAACTAAAAAATCGACCGAATTCAGGGTATGATAACAGTGGCTGGAGATGATTGACTTTTCTGAGAAGCAAAATTAACTGCGAGGAAACCGGAGGAAAACTGATTTGCATGCTGTTCAGGGAAGTTGTGAGCTTTGCTGAGGGAGACCGAGGAGGAGGTGAAGCGTTTTTTGCGCTGGAAGGAGCAAGGAGGCGGTAGCGCGGTTTGGGCGCACATAAGCGGGAAACCTTTTCCAGTTCGGCAGAGGGACAATGGTGGGGGATCGATGAAACTGTTATGAAGCCTACATAGACATCAAGACCGGTTTGTGTGAATAAAACACAACCCACTTACTACCAGACGATTATGGATGAAAAAATAATAAATTGGGAATAAAGTTTAGGCTGTGAAAAATGTGAGACATATCCCAAATGTTGGCTTCAACACACCGCCAAATCCCAAGTTTATTAACCTCAATTAGAAAAAAATATTGTTGTTTATGGTTCTGTACTAGTAATTAGGTAATTTGGTGCGCGCGACACACACACACACACACACGCACGCACGCACGCGCACACACACACACACACACACACACACACACACACACACACACACACACACACACACACACACACTACATAGACATGCTCACGTTCATACACACGCAGAAAAAGAGAGAAAACAATAATGAACTACATTTCCCAGAAGGCAAAACGCTGCAGACAGGTGCTGATTGGACAGCGCCGGTCTGTCGTCATCTGCTCAAACAAACAAACCAGCAACAGTTTGACGAGCAAGCTGCACGTCGGAGACAATCATGCGAAGGAAAAAACTTCTATGAACTGCTAGTGGGACTTTTCGCGACTGTCCACTTATCGACAAAAGTAAAATACAGTTGACGTCGGGCGGTAAGTTTCGCCACTGATCGTGAGTAAAGTGACGGTTAGCTCACTTAACTGCTAAAATGCTAGTATGCTAGCGTCGAATGAGTCGAGTATAACTAACAGCCAGCATTACCGTTAGCATATAACTAACTAATGTTGGTCTCTCTCTAGCTACAGGCTTACAATTATCTAAGATATATTGATATTAAGAGAAGTAAATGACGACGAAGTCGTGATTTCGGGTGGTTTTAATTGTCGCTTTATTATGCTTCATTTGTTTTTTAAAATTGCGAGTGAGGTAGCTCGGCTAATGTAACTAGTTGGCGACCTGTCGCACTTGCCGAAGTTATTTAAATCCAGGTATACTCAGGTAAACACACTCCCCTTATAACGTATCTTCTTGCATCAGAGATGGTATCTAATGTATGTGTGTATTACGTATTGTCTGGACTTATGGTGCCATCACGTGTTAATATTTGGAAACTGCGCCAGTTGAGATGAGTAGACATCTCTCATGATGTTTGATGAGACTCAGTGGGGCTTCTTTTTAAGGCCATATCGTTAATGTTTACCTGTGCAGGCACAGTTGTGAGAGTAAGATGAATTTCTCTGAGGTCTTCAAGCAATCCAACCAACTTTGCAAAGTGTCACCAGATGGAAAATATTTGGTAAGTGGGTGGGTTTTTAGATAAAATACATTCTAATTCATAGTTTTGTAGTGTGTGTGTAATGCAGTAGAGAAAAGGCGTGCAACTCTCATTTAACTCCCATGGTTAGGTAGCCCATTTGTACATGAATAAAAGTGAAGTAGTTTACAGTGGATTACATTACATTTGGTTGTACCCTTCAGGCTACCTGTGTACAGTACAGGCTGGTGGTGAGAGATGTTAGCACCCTGCAGATCCTGCAGCTCTACACCTGCCTGGACCAGATCTCCCACATGGAGTGGTCTTCTGACTCTCTCTTTATTCTCTGTGCTATGTACAAGAGAGGACTGGTACAGGTAGGTTATGAAAAGGGGACAATAATGTGAGTATGTGACTCAGCGTGTAGTCTAGATGCTCAGTCGCATACCTGATTGGTTGCATTTTTCTCTGTTAGATTAATACTGTTAGTGGTGCTATGATTAATTAGTTGTTATTTTTGAATGATAGAAAAATTTTTACATATTCCTGCCTTTACCCGCAGAATATTGTTGGAAATGAAATACTTTCTTGGACAATTTAAGCAATATGAAGGCATCTCTTTGAGCTCCAAGAGCTTAGTATTTGTGTTATTTTTTGCCTTAATTGATTAAACAATTAACTAAGTGATATAAACAATAATTCAGAGATTAATCAACAACAAAAATGGTTTGTCGCAACCTTTAAATACTGTATACTGTAGATTTCTGCTGCTTACTGATGCAATCCAAATTTGACAACATTTAAATTTTATTAAGTTTTAAAACAAATCTTCGAGATCAGTCAAATTAATAATTCATTGACTGGGCTCTACTTGGTTTGTGCACTTTGGTAGGTTGGTGGACTGTTAGAGGGACTAAAGCAGCCATGACTTACTTTAGTTTCTGTTTTGATATTTGTAGTTGATGAAATCTTTTAAATTAAGTACAGACATGCTCATCCTGAGTCTTAAAGGTGCAGGACTGGGAAGTGAAGAACAAAGAACATACATACAACATGCTTCAAACATGCCCTTCATGTTCACCACAGTAGTTTTAGAAATGGTCCATCTGTTATTTTGTACTCTTCTAATTTTGTTGGAAAGTACAGCACTGTAGGTAAATTTGGATTCAGAAGAAAGCTTTTTTTTAAGCTTTTGTTTTTTAAACTTCTATTTGAATTAATCAAATAGAAGAATAAATCACACAAGGTATGTCATTTTTAAATTGTCATATTATTGTATTAGTAGTGTGTCAGCATTACTTGGATTAAACATGTAGACCACACATAAGATATAAAGTAATCCAGAAGCTATCATTTTTTTTAAATTCTCCATTTACCACACAAAAAATTATTAATATTAATTTTAACCATTTCATTGATCATTCATCTACACATTTTGCTTCATGAATACAAAGACAAATGTTGTTAGATGACTGTAGAACCGTGCCGTTTTTTTTAAATGCCTTTTTTCTTAACTCATCTACACCAGGTCCTTTTTCACAGTTCACAAGAACAGTTTTCTGTTAATGATTTGTTCACATTTTTGGAAAATACGGACACTACTTTTGGATCATTGTCAATAAAACTTTTTTTAAGATCTGCAGGTCAGTGCAATTTCAATTTCATGTGTATCACAGCACAAGTAGCTTACCTTTGAAGGGGTATCCAGCGCCAGTCTTTCATGGTTTCAGATGCTCAGGTGTTTCTTACTGTTTGAAATCAAGTTTAAAGAGATACACGATGTGTGTACAGGATGTCATCAGTGACAGCTGATAGCTGTCCTCCTGTCACTTTCCCTCTTTTCTCTGTCTTTTTCTTCAGGTGTGGTCTCTTGAACAGCCAGACTGGCACTGTAAGATTGATGAGGGCTCAATAGGACTAGTCTCCTCGCGCTGGAGTCCAGACGGACGTCACATTCTCAACACCACTGAGTTCCATGTAAGTGTGAAGTTGCTGCGTGCATGTGTGCATGCATTCATGCGCACGGAAGTGTGTTTATGCATATGCTTGTCTGGTTTCAACTGTTGCTGGCCCGCAAGTAAAGGGGACCTGAAAATAGCCAGACACCAGAGCCTTCCTTGACGGCCTCTACACCCCCCCCACCCCCACCTGCTGCATGTATTCAGCCTGATTTCATAGCTCCCCTCCTGTTAGCGTCCTGTCATACATGGGTCTCAAGTACCTCTGGAACATGGGTGCAATGTGTATGTGCCCTTCTCATGTAGGTCTAGTATTTTCTTTGGCATTGAGTCCTTTTAATGATGTTCTGTCATGCTACTACAGAGAAGTTTAAGAAGTACTTTTTTAATAAGCCAGCCTCAGATCCTTAGATTGTTTCACAAATCTACTGTCATTGAGTATAATTGTCTAATGTTTCTATGACTGTAGTCGACTCAATGCAGTGATGTCAAACCAGAGGTCACACTTTGGAAACAACTAAAGGATGAACAGGAGCTTATTTCTGAGATGTTTTTCACACCATGAAATGGAACAGTATGAATTAACTTATTCCTTTTATCAGCCATTTTTATTAAATGTCAGTCCCTGGTATATAACAGCAGTTTAATATAAGGGTCAAATTAAACAATAATTTGAGGTGGAACTTGACTTGACCCGAGCTGGACTGATGGTGCCCTTGACACTGGATTTAAGAGGCTAATGGTGATATTTGACATATATATATATATATATATGTATTTTTAAAAACCCAGAGTCAATTTATAATCAATCAGTGTAATATGGGTACAGTTAATTATCACCACCAAAAAGATTTCATTCTAGCACTTTAAGAAAAAAAAAAATCAGTGTCCTGTAAAAGACACTGCAAGTTGTAATAAAATGGCTATTGATTGCTGTTTTTCACTGGTAGTTTTTACACCTGCCAAAAGCGGGCCCAGGAGAGTCAAGAGATGTTGAGTGAGTGTTTACAAAGAAGCACAGATTCATTGTAATTTTGTTCCATTCTGCGCTTCCCGATTCCTGTTTGATTTTCACTCCACAGTAAGCATGTTTTGTAAGGGCTGAGAAGATATAGCAGCTACTCTCAGGCCATGTGGAATATGAGGGTGCTGTGGTGGGCCGTGTCTGTAATGCTGAACCTGACTCCAAGAATCATTTGACAGGTGTTGTGGCCCAACACACAACTGTGTCTGGTCTGGAGAAGGGAGCAGGGAGTGCAAATGTCTGTGGCATGTCTGCTTTGTGTCTGTCTGCATCTTCCAGGAAAAAAAGGAAAAGGATGGAAAAGAATGGAGGCTCCTTCCCTAAGGAGATATGACATTTTAGAATAGTATAGCTTGTTTCTCTACCTTTGAGACATTCTTTTGTTTCCTGTTTATTTCCTCTCACAGAGAGGTGAAGGTTTCTTGAGCTAGGTAATCCTGTATTGTTGGTAGCACTGGAAGATGGTGTACAAAGATGAGATAGTGATACTCCAGTTCACTTAACTGGCAATACCCTAACCCTGAAGTCACATTGGGAATGGCAGTTGAATTCTACTCAAGCAAACTAAATGAGTATTTATGGTCAAGAGCACTTAGAAGACACTGCAGAGCAACCAGGCAATAGACTGTCATGGTCATAATTTTTTAAATTATTAATGGGTATTTTTTTAATGGTTTAACAGTGACAAGATTTTTGTGGTAGTCCATAGCTTCTTTTACAATGCCTGTTCAAGACCAGAATATTGAACTGTTATTCTGCCTAACCATTTTGTATAAGAATATACAATGTTATCCCACCTTTAAGCTGGCAGTGGAGGTAGCCACAGAGCTGAAATGATGTCTGTATAAAAGGCAGAGCTGGCACGGTGGAACAGACACTGACAACACTGAGGCTGCTGTGTTACATGTCACACCTATGACTCTGTGATGCTGGCATGGCATCTAAAATCACACACCAGAGCAGAATAATGCTTATGAGGGGTCTTCTCAACGCCAGTATTGCATGATCTCTGTGTAAAAGGGGCTCATGTCACATCCTCTCACCCGTGGTTGCACACTGACTTCATCACCTGGCTGGATATGAGCAGGAAGTTTGAGCATCCTGTTGTAGTTGAGGATGCAAAACTAGTTGAACAGAGGCACCAAGCTACCACATTGCCAAGGGGCCCACTGAACTCGCCTTCACCCCAGCCCAAGATTTCATTAAGGCTATGCCAGACGGGTGTTCGTGTCAGGCTTGAATTTCAGCCCCACTCATAAACAGCCTGCTATATTAACTTGTTTAGGGACAGCTGCCTGTGGTGTGGATCGTGCCTCTGTGTGTGTGCGTGTGTGCGTGTGTACGTGAGCATGCACATGTGTGTGTGTGTTTAGTCTGTCTGTGTGTTAGTAAATCTGCTTAGGTAGCTGTGTAGCTGTGTAGCTGTGTGGCTGTGTGTCTGTGTGTCTGGCTGTCTTTGTGAGGATGTTTCGGTGTGTTTGTGTCTATTAACGCCAACAGAAACTGTATATCTTCAGATCTTTCTGATTTGCAGGTATACAATAATTTATTAGCTCACAGTTGTGGCAGAGAATGACTGAGTATATTGGTCTGTGGTGCTAACAGGGGTTTCATTGGCTGCCCCAGACAAACCACAGCTGAGCACTGCTATTCCAGGTAGCTAGAAATACTCTTGAGCTGTTCCTTGAAGGGTTCAAGGTAGAACTACTTTGTTTTTGGAGGAAGACGTGTTAAAAAAAACAAACAAAAAAACAAAACAGCAGCTTTAGGATATGGTATGGCCATATGGTGCACCAGTAGCTCACCTAGTTAAACACACATACCATGTGTCATGAGTGTTTGCCACAGCAGTCCAGGCCCTTTGCTGCATGTGATCCCCCCTCTCTACCCTGCCTTTTCTGACTATCTCTCCTCCCTAACTGTCAATAAAGGCAAAATGGCCAAAAATAAATCTTAAAAAAGATATATATATATATATATGGTGTGGTGCCATGTGACAGATTTAATAGAAAGTCACATTGCTGAAACCTAGCCTATGTATTGTGAGACTTCACGCAAGTCATCTCTTATTTGAATTCCTATCGTTTATCTTAGGACCTCACAAAATGTCAGTTGCACATCCATGTTAATCCACCTTTACCAGCTGAGGGGTGATAAACTGAGGGTGGAAAAACTCCAGCCAAGGACATCATTGAGCTTGATGTCTCTAATGGTTTTTACATTGTTGGGATGAGATTAGCAATTGCATTCTTTGCCAGTACTGCTGGAGCCTTGCTAACTTGTAGCATTGTTGGCAACAATGCTACTGGGCTGAACTGCAAGCAAACTGCATAGGCAGCTGCTGCACTGCATCATGGGACAATAGCTCACCCATACCTATGTGTAGGCTGTGAGAAGCTCTAGTTCCTTGGTAGAATCATGAGGCTGTAACAGGAGAAATAGGCTATATTGGTTTGAGATGGCTCCCTATGTGGAATGCCTACAGTCTAATCCTCTGCTGACAGATAGGCCTATATGGCATCAAATACACTTGCCCATTCTCTCGCACTTGCTTAGGCGCACAACAAGAATGGCTGATAGATAGGTTTTATTCAGAGTTGCTGTCAGTAACTTTAGTCTGCAATTGATTGTAGTTATCATGTTGCCCACAGGCTGTCCTGTTGGGAATATTTCCTAATACTGTGGTTTTCTTGTGTTTAAGACACTTGTCTTATTATAACATGTACATCTACTGAAGTTTATTTGTTCAGCTCTTAATTATGGTACAGTCTCTCAGGACTTCACAACAGCCAAGTTATGAAACAATTATTTGTAGCCCCTCCATCACTTTTTAGAAAACTCACAAGCACCTCATTTGGTAAAATGTGAAGAGCCAGCATCTCCTAATGATGAATCTTGCATTTAGTGATCAAAACAATACTTAAATAAAAAGATGTCTGCAATTACAGTTGTATTTATGCTAACCCTGGTGCAGACGTGAATTTTTCCGTCTCTGATGGATAAGCAGCAGCTGTTGTAGTGGAGTTTTGCCTTTTCACACCACCCTCAAGCCCTTAGTCAAACTGCTGCTCACCTTTAGTGAGGATACTTCATCTAAAGTGTAGCTTTACCCACCAAGTATCTAATTGCATACCACCCCACATGGAAAAGCATTTCCCACCTATTTTCCTCATGCTAACATTCCTCCACCCAGTTTAAAGTTACACTGCCTTTCGGGTCTTGATCTCCCCACATCCCCTCTGTGGTGGGTTCAAGGCATCTATGAAGTGTAAGTGTGTTTGTGTTTGAGCAATGTTGATATTGGTTGCCATGGCACCATGTCTGAGGGGATGTCCAGGAAGCGTGCAGTGAGGTGTTATTACAGGGCTTACACAGCTGGATGTCTTGACCAAACAGGAGGGTCGACACTTCAGCCCAGTTAGGTGACAGACTTTATCCAGTTCAAATGTCTGTCTGGACACTGTGATGAAAGCCTTGTCACTTCAGAAGTTTAAGCTCTGCACATTCTAAAATGCAAAGTAAAGGATTAAGGGTAGGCTCAAATGTTGATTGACCAAAAGATTTTTAGTAGAATCATTAATTATTGTAATTAATAATTTTTTCTGTGTGTGGAGGATTCTCTCCAAAATAGTAAAGTGATGGTGCAAAGAATTACAAATCAGTAAAAAGTTTGTTACAAGCTTAAATTGCTCAAGAATGCAGCGCACCCTTATTTGGAAGTGGAATAACAGTACAACATTAGAGTATGATGGTACAAAATAGTGTCATTGTGGGTGTGCATATCTGCAGACCTTGGTTTTGAGGATAACAGAATAAATTATAATTCACATTTTTGTAATTTGTCATTTCTGCTGTGGCGACTTAACCTGTTTTAACTGTCTTCTGGGCTACCATACATAACCAGTTTAGTTTAACATTTTGACAGCTTTAGCATTCAAAGCATTATTAGACAGGGCCACATGCTTCCACATTGTAATGGCTTTCTGTAAGCTGTAAAGGAAGGTATGAGAGCCATGCATTTAACACCTGTAATGGTGCAGCATGCCTTAGCTGTTTGGATTGTTTGTAATGACTACTGTCATAGGTTGCGTTTAAAAGACAAGTGAACCAAACGTCTCTTTGTTGTGCAGAGTCAGGAAAGCAGACCTCAACTATTAAACTATTTGTCAAACTGCATAACTGTTCATAACATGGGGGCCTGTAGAAAATTAATGCATATGGTGTACTGTATGTATGACATAAATAATTAGTCTGGATTATGGACTATTATATGGATATTAATACACAAATAGTCCAGATATCCTCTATCACCTATTAGTAGCATTCATTATATTTACAAAATGTCATTTACATTGTCACTCTTGGGCTGTTGCTGTTAACAGTGGGATTGTAACAACAACTTTCTCTGTGAACACCTTAACAACCAGATGACTATACAGTCATACAAACCACAGATTCTGTAATAGTGTCTCAAAAGACTGTCATGTGCTCCTTGTTTCTTGAAGGGCCAGATGCCGCATTTCGTATTGGTCCTTGGGTCAAAACATGCTGCACTGTTGGCTGAGTGCCACCCACTTTTGTTGGCATCAGTCTTGCTGAAGTGAGACTGGTGGGTATTTGAGTGACTGCTGTCAAAACTGAGCATTAACACATGTGGTCTCTTTGTTCTGCCGACTTGTGGTCAGATAGTTATTCTCTGGCACTGCTTCTCATTTGTGGGAATACACACAACCTGCTGGATACACAACTTGCTGTTAATTTGTCACACTTGTAGCAAACTTGTCTGACATTACATCTTGGCAACTAAATGGATTGGTCCTATTTTCCTGCTATGTGTCGAGATGTTGCTTTGGACCTGTTAATTTAATATGTGCTCAAGTCCTGATTTAATCGGTATCATCTCTTCTGATCCCTGTCAGTGCCTGCAACCCTTAAACATACGCGTTCATTCCCTGTGGAAGTACACTGATAGACAACACCCCACTCAGTGTCCTACAGGACCATCCATCTAATGATGGATGGTCTCCATGTCAGTGTCTCATATCCCTCACAGAGATTAATCATAGACCTCTTCAAAGACATAAGACGCTCTGTCCACAGATGTTAAAGGGCATGATGGACCATGCTAGTGTGGTCTGTAATCTGGATCTGCCCAGCTAATAGATGAGTCTTTGGGTGTAGAAGAACACTTCGAAGCGTCATTAAGCTAGTGGCCTGGTTGATTGAGCTTTTGTTAATAAGCTGCTGTTGGCACCCAGTCGTCATACACAATACTTATTAGATCACAGCCTTATTATGATCTTCTCACTGAAGACTAGTGTTGGAATTAATATCATATAGACTAAAGTCTCTCATGGCAGTGGAAAGGGTATCTGATCCCAAAGTTCATGCACTTGTCTAAACCACTGTTTTCTTCAAAACCCAATCACCAATTTTACATTTGGTGCTTGGATTAGAACCTGACTGATACATCAGAATGACCCATATCATTGTCCAATTTGAGCTTATGACAGAGTAAGGTAAGTAACACGAAGTTGCAGACAAAAATTCATTATCTCAAAAATGTGTTTGAGGCAATCTAGAAACAGTGTTGCCATTACACAGTTTGTCCACTAGGAAGCACTGAGAAGTGTATTTTGGACTGTAAAATGTCACATGCAGCACATATCTTGGGCACAATTCTTTAACAACCACATTAAATTGTTTGTGATAGGCCTATAGGATATCATAAGATTTTTTTTAAACAGGTACTAGCTTGCATCTTTTTATGTCCTTTTTGCTGCCTGGCTGTATGATACACTTGCTTACCATACTTTCACTTGAGAGTACTTCACTTTTCTTTTGTTTTTTTTATTTCCGTCCCCCCCACCCTTTCCTTGTCCCATGACAGCTGAGAGTCACCGTCTGGTCCCTGTGCACCAAAGCTGTGTCATATATCAAGTATCCCAAAGCATGTCAGAAGGGTGAGTATGAGAATTATATTGTTTTATTTATTATCTCGAGGCTTATGAGTGCGTCTGTATTATCAGGAGTACCTGAGGACAGGGCCAGCGATCTGAGTGCCTCAGCATGCCCCATGAATCACATGCCGTTCTTTACCTTGTGGCATGACCCTGGGTATGCGGCCAAACTATGGTCCTCTCTGCTGACAGCTGTGTCCCTCTTCAGTAAATGGGGCATGCTCTTCATAACAGGCCTGTCAACAACCAGGGGAAAAATGATTGTCTATGACTCTCCCCATTTTCTGCATGCAATACTGTGCCCTTCTGTGACCCTTGTATTCTCACAGCCGTCATATAGATAATATGACCATGATAGTTACATACCACCGACCTGATGGTGCCAAAGGGTCAGATAATTACATTGAATGAAATACACAGGAAACCACAAAGTATATTTAGAATAGATAATCACTTCTTCTAGGCAGAAAATTGTGTTTTGATTAAAAATGCTATTTATTTTCTTTTTGTCATTGTGTCCATTTATTTCTTGCTGCTTTTGAGGAATCAAATTTTATGAGTGCTGATTAAAGTGGCCAAAAACAGAATATTTGAACTGTTAATTGCTTGATACCTGCTTTACAAGGACTATACTATACTATAGTGTCCAATGTAAATATTAAACCTAACAAATGCATGTCTGTTTAGGTTGATTTTTATGTTTTGGGGGTTTTTTGGTTGTTTGTTTTGTTTGTTTTTTCAAACATATATTTTTCAGTTCAGTGGCATTGTCATTGTAATACCATTCTTGTGATTATATTTTACATCTGGTAGTTGCCTATAAAATTACAGCTTTCACCAATCATCTTTCATCCACAGGTATAGATTTCAGCAGAGATGGCTGCTATATGGCCTTGGCTGAACGTCGTGACTGCAAAGACTATGTTAGTGTTTTTGTGTGTGACGACTGGCATTTACTCAGGGTAAGTAGGACATTAGACTTTTACTTGACTTTTATGACCATTTAGAGGTACTTAACACTTGAGTAAGCGAAGTAAGCAACAGTGGAAGAAATCTAAATTTAGGCGACCTAAAAGATACACGGTTTCAGCCTGTGACAGTAGAAGTATGATTTAGTATTGCATTACAATATGATTTACAACATGGTGTAAAAGCTTGACTGCCACTTAGACTCCACTGCCATGTAGAAATGCAGAGGAAATTTTCATGATTCAGGATTCAAGATGCCATGCATATGCATTCATAGACATGTAGATTAACAAAAGACTTTTTTAAATTAAAAAGTTGATGAGATCAGTGATGATTGATCTTTTTTGTCCAATTCTTAATTCTAAACCATTAACTGTTTTAGAGAGATTTTTTTCGTCTTCTGTAAATGTAGTGTAAATTAATTCAGTTTAACTGTCACAGCATTTTGAGACTGAAACGCAGGACCTGGCAGGGTTGGAGTGGTCTCCCAATGGCTGTGTGCTGGCAGTGTGGGACAGCTGTCTGGAGGTGAGTCAACTACCTTACAGATTTTCATTTCAACAAGAGAGTAAGGTAGATTAACTATCCTAATAGCTTTGTTGAGTAGAAATGTATTCTTTCTGCTCCAGTGGATTACAATGTAAGGTGTTAGATTAAAAGCAATCTACAGAGGCCACTGTTCCACTCTTAGACACAGAAATTGAAGTTCAGTCAATGGCTGTCATGAGACACCCACATTTCCTCTAGTTTAACTTTTGAGCCCTGTTCAGTATGTGCAACATTATTTACATATGTTATTAGTAAGAACACAAAGTGACCTTGCAATAGCACAGATATATGATAAGACTGTATTGGTGGCCAGAGGGGATATTCACAATACAGAAGTACGATAGTCTGGAGAGGACAAGATGTTCTAAACATAAACAGAATAAAAGTACTATCGTTTCATGTGTGTGTGTCCTCTCTGCAGTACAAGGTGTTGCTGTATTCTCTGGATGGTCGATTGCTGTCAACCTACAGTGCTTATGAGTGGTCGCTGGGTGTCAAGTCCGTGACCTGGAGCCCCAGCAGCCAGTTCCTGGCCATTGGCAGCTATGATGAAAAAGTATGGACAAACTGATCTCTGAAGACTCTAAGAAACAAGATGTCACAACAGTCATCAGTCTTCCCCAACCGACACTGATTCTGAAGTGATGTCATTTGAGGCATTTTATCAGATTTCATGCAGCTCTCTTCGGAGCCACAAAAATATCTTCAGACAACTTTTGTCACATATGCAGTAGTGCCCCCCCCCCCCCCCCCCCTGCCCCACCACCACCACCACCACCACCTGCAGTCTAACAGGCTTTGATGTGTAAAGTTGGTGGAGTTCCCCTTTAAAAAACTGTTTTACTTTTTTCTGTAGATAAAGAATAGTATAAACCTTAAGTGTCAGACATGTTTTTATCCTGAATCAGATTTTTTGTGTGCAATTGTCATTATCGGTACAAAGTAAAGTAAGACTTTGATATCCTCATGTCAGGTGCGCATCCTCAATCACATCACATGGAAGAAAATCACACAGTTTGACCATCCTGCAGCCATCAACAACACAAAAGCTGTGAGTATTCTTCAGCCTTCATGATGAACCTTGAAGGCATCACAGTTCACTTATTTACTGTTGGTTATGTTTTCTAGGTTGTGTATAAGGAAGTGGAGAAAAGGCCTGCTGTTGGCAGCGATGACCTTTCGCTACACAACATCACAATCGGCACCACTCTCTTCAACACTCAGAGCAAATGTATGTTGGCTTTTTCTGGTATTTAGAAAAGTGAAGTCAGGTAATCAACTTTGTCAAATCACAAACTCTGTTTTTTTTTTCTTGCATCATCCAGATGAGATCTGCCCACTGCCAGTCCAAATTCCTGTGGTCAAACCAGACCCAGACCGAGCCAACCCCAAGATTGGAGTGTCTACCTTGGCATTCAGCTCAGACAGTCGCTATCTAGCTACCAAAAATGGTAAGACTTCACAGCTGTCCAGTTTTACCTTAATGGTTAGCCCAAGAAAAACTATTATGTTAATAGCTTCCACATTTTTGGTTATAAACATAAACTTTTGTTCTGTCCTACTTTCTACAGTGTGTATGTGCTAAGAGTAGTTTTGAATGTGTATATGTGTTTCTCTGACTGCAGACAACATGGCCAGTGTTGTCTGGGTGTGGGACATGCAGAAGATGAGCCTGGAGGCTGTGCTGGAGCAGACATCGGCCATCCGCTGCTTTCAGTGGGACCCTCGACGTCCCCGCCTGGCGCTGTGCACAGCCACCACCAAACTCTATCTCTGGTCCCCAGCAGGCTGCGTTTCTGTCCAAGTCCCCACTGAAGGTAACATGCTCAGTCACTGAGAACTGAAACTGTCAAGAAGCTGGAATACACAGCTGCATTGTATCTTTCTCAGATGTAGGAAAGAGTCAGTGCACCCTAATGTCCTTCCCACCAAATTTATTTAAGCGGCACAAGGCCATCTCTGCATGTTGGCTGAAAGAGGTCACTGTTTGAGTTTTAAGACTGAAATCATGTCATATTGCAACAGACTGATCCCAATGAAGTTCTTACTGCTGTTTTTATGTTTACTGTCCAATCTCAACATACTCCCAGTCTGAGGGGAAGACTGACTGTACCCAATGTCAGATTTGTTTTAATTATTTCAACCTTTATCTGTAAAGGGTAGTCTTATGAGATCAGTTGACCGTCTTGCGTGGGCACCTCATGTGCACAGGACAATAAGAGCAAAAGCACCGACCCTACAGTTAGACAAATATTGAATATTACAAAACTGCAAATACAAGGATAAAATAGTGATATGGTGAAAAGGGCATCAAGCCATTAAATGAAATTTGAACACAACAATATGGGACAAGACCTGAAGAGCTACACCTCACTCGGAACAGTCAGTGTTCATATTTAAATCTGCCCTAAGAAATCAGGTGGTGTCAGCTGCTGCAGTTTATTACAGCTGAATGGAGCAAAAGATTTTAAGCCCTTATAGACCAGGTTTTGAATTTGGGAACTTCCAGAATGAGACACGCCTTGGATCTAGTAAAATGGTGAGTTTGCCTACTCTATAGACAAGATAAAATATTCTATATGCTTTTTAAATTTACCAGTAGATCAAATATGTGGTATCTCAGTTTTTACACACCGGATGCTCATCCATGTTGCTGCCCTGTAGTTTGAATCTGCAAGACTTTTAAGGACTAAAAACTGAACATGGATTCATAAAATGCACATTTATTTTATAACCTTGACTTAAGTGTGTTGTCATCACAGTTGACCATCTCTCTCCTCTACCAGGTGGTTTTCAGGTCCAGTCACTAAGCTGGCACTGCAGTGGAGACTCTCTGATCTTGCTTGGAAAAGAGCAGCTGTGTTTGTGCTACATGGACACCGACCAGGACGAAAAGTAAAACACACAAAAACACAGGTATCAAGAATAAGTGGATCACAGTTCAGGCTTACTTAGCCACAAGCACCTGGCTGAAAATGTGTTAAGGTGATGACCAAAAGACTGGTGGGAGCACTCCTCTAAATCTTATCTTCCAATTGTAGAACTGTACATGCTCATCAAGCTTTTGTGGCCCTCAGTGCAGGTTACTGAGATGTTCCTTTCCTTGTCAAGTTGAAAATGTGTTGAATAAATATAACTTTTTAAATAAATACATTTGTACTGAAGCACTAGTTCCAAACACTGTGAGAAGATGGAAGTTTACAAAGTTTTATAGATTTCACTATACTTTTAGTTTTACCTATTTTGTATGTGTAATTACCATGAAACTGTGTAATTATTTGGAATAAATTCTGTCAAGTAATATGGCTTAAGGTGAGTTACTTAAATCTGTCCATCTAAGTTTCAGTTTATCAAAACCTCAGCAGAAAACAGTGCATTGCAGTTAAAATTAAGGACTCGTCAGATGAAATACAGTCTCTAGTGATTGTGTTTGTGGTGTTAGATCTGCTTGGTGGAACAAAGACATGACACAGGTGTTTCAATGTATAATTTTAAATCATTTTTTAATGACACTAGTGACATTATATTAAATCTGCAAATACTGCATCATTACTGGTAGAATTTAATAGTTGTTACCCGCTATGACCAAACTCAAATGCCAGTAAGAATCCAAACGACAAATTAACAGGCAGAATTAAATATAATATTAGAACGGTATTACTTGGCTTCAAGGCATCATCTGTCTATGTATGCTGTTCCCATTTATAAAAGCAAAGTGTACAGCCACTTTAACTGTAACCTAATCACTTTGTTGCAGTCCTGGACAGTACAAACATAATGTAAATGCACTTTTTCACAACAACCAGAGCTAAAGCCCTGACAAGAACATAAAGACATTTATTGTTCTCCATTGTGGCTACTGTGCTACTAATAGAACAAAAAATTACCCTCCACATGTAATAATGAATCAATCTCTTTCAAAATCCCCAAATAAAATACTTCAAAACTGGCAATGAAATATTCATTTTCTAGAAGCATTTGTGTGTTAACTGCATCAAAGTAACTGCAGATAAATAAAACCTAATTAGTATTTACACATTTTTGTAGGATTTTCCTTTTAAAAAAAACATCTGTCATGCAAACTCAACGTGCAGGGAACATGCACAGGTTAAGATCAGAAAAAGGCATTTTGGGACACAATTACTCATTGGCATTGTTGAGCATGAAAATATGGTCTGTTACCTTTGGTAGCACAATGATGTGTTCTAGGGTGCAGCTTAAGAAAAGAAAATCGCTTAAATCCTATTCACAAGATACATACAGTATGTGGTTAATTAATTGATACAAAACTTTGTTTGCATGTATTTCATTATGTAACCCATCCATTATTCTCACCATGGTTTAATGTAGCGGAGTGCAAATGTATGCCCAAAACAAATGCAAGTTTAAGAACCATGAAGCTTACAAACAGACATGAAGACATGGTTTACAAGTTCATGTTGCATAAAACATCTGTAACATACGAAACCACTTCAGCTATAGTAGCTAATGCAGCTCTTAAAGTGGTACACCAGCTCCCTACTCTGAGCAAACACAGGACTTAGGCAAATGTAAGCACGGAGAGCACAACATTAGCCAGTAAGAGAGGAAGGTCGCAACATGTAATTTATCATTTCCACTGAACAAGTTTCATTAATGCTGAAAAGTGAACCCCAGCAGCTATTTTCCACAAGTAACATAGCTGAGCCCAGAGTTTTTCGTTGTAGCAGTGCAGATCCTGAACAGTTTCCATATTAGTAATGTTTATTACAATAATCATGTGACATGACCATTGAACTCAATCCATCAGCTGCTATTCCGTTCCAAGAAGCTACCCCATGGCCCTGTGATCTGAATAATACAATCCTTTATTTCAAACCATGTTAATGCAGCAAATATGAAACCTATTGTTGGCTGATGTTACAGTTTGACTGCCCTCCTCTCAGTGGCCTTTCTTTTTTCTTTTGTTGCAGAAAAAAGCCCAAACAAATCTCAGCTTTAACCCTGAAATAACAACCCTGATGTTAGCACTCCTCTACCAAAATCTTAACATCACATTAGTTTTGACAGCCTTGTCAGTGATTGGTTAAATGAGGAGCAGGAGGCTACAAGAAGCTCAATCTACAGTAAGTACAGAGGTGATGAATTGATGCAAGTGCTGTGTCCTTTCTCTCCAACTTATGTCACATGGGCATTCACTCCTGAGGGCCCATGCGGGTATGGCAGATCTCTGAGCAGCTCTTTGACAGACAGGGACTGAGGGGACTAAAAACAAATGAGGGGACAGTCCATGCAGTGCTGCGCATTATTTTACCTACGTTAGGCTGACCACTTGTCTGTGATACCAACTTAAGGAAGTGTGGACATCTCATAGGCTCAACTTACACACACTGGTTGCGCTTCACACTGGAGCGACAGCTTCCCTCAGACATCACAGTGTAACACAGACATATGGGTTGTGATTTGGAGAAACTGTGGATTTTAGAAGCCGATCTTGCCACGGGTCATGGAGTAGCCCAACTTGGCCTCATTGTTGATGAAGGACATAATGCCCAGATAGGTCTCAATGAGCAGGGGTCTCTCCAGGATCAGCACACCATTAGCCCGACCAGGAATGGGGTGCTCCTTATGTGCTTTCTTCACTGCCTGCACCAGCTGGGTCCTGAAGTTGTCCAACTTGGCATAGTAGAAGGAAAAGAACATGAAACCAGAACACCCCTCCAAGAACTTTGAATCAAAGTGGTTGTTTTTCACATAGTGTACCTATATAACACTAAAATATCTAGGATGGAAGCAACATCTGGAGTTACTCTTAAGCGTAGAATAATGGATGCGAGTGAGACTGTACAGCCACATGAGGTCTATTTATTACATGTAGAAATGCTAATGGCTCTGAATGATCAATGTAGTCATATCCCCAGAAAATTGCCTAAGGTGCTGTTGTTGCCATGCCAATAAGTAAAAAAACAAATAGCTTTTAAAATAACTTCATACACAAAGTCAGTTCTACACTGATTTCAGTTATATGAATAACTAGCTTTCTCTCAAACCATGAATTCCATCTTTAAGGCTGCAATCAGCCTATTGTTTTCAGTTGGACTGTGTCTGCCTGAGCTGTGCTTGCTGTCCTCTGCGCATGAATAAACTGCAGCACCAGTGGTTACCATTGTTTGTCTTGAGAAATAAAGCCAACTCAAAAAGTATGTTAACATTTTTCAAGCTTTCCTCTGATGTTTTCAAATTGTCAAACAATCCATCAGATTGATGTCTCAAAATGCATTTATAGCCTTATTTAGTTAAAGGGATCATACCTGGCAGAGAGAGGCTACCTTCTCATCAGCGTGGGCCATGGGGTGCTCCGTGAAGGTGGCATAGGGCATGTCTGTGGACCACGGGTTCCAGCGGTTAAAAAACGAGGCCCGAGGACGTTTGTCCCACTGGACGCGAATCCCATAGCCCTCTCTCCTGTAAAACAAACACAAACAAAAAACAGGTTTACCAGGCAGCTTTATGTTTAACTCCTCCAATTATTTATTTTTATTTCCTCGTTCTGTGTTTTCTCACTCTAATGTTTTTCTTTCCTGAATGTCTTTTCTGAATGTCTCTGTAACCGTTATATAAATCAAGTTTTTACTGTACTACTTTGTTAGCAATACATTGCTAACAACAATACAGAACTTGGACTTGTTTTTACAACTAAGCAACACAATCACAGCAGCAATATTTCAGTGATGGCACACTGCCACTTGAATGGCTGAAGTGGAGTCCTACTCATAACACTGGCAGTAATATATTAAGATTAGATACTGATTTGATATTTGCTGATTTAAACGTGTTGGCTCACTTGTTTAGGGATTTGGGTGGAAACTCAAACTCGCCCACTGAGATGGTGTCTACAGCGTTGAGAGAGATCCTGATGACCTGCTGACACAACAGGTTGATGAAGTCGTACTTGCACACCAGCAGTGACCTGCCCACACAACCAAAAGATGACAAATTGTGCCAACAACGTCACGCGTCATATGGTAAGGTGGTGTATTTCCTCATAATATGAATGAACAAAACATATGTTATGACTGACCTGTCCGTTATAAGCACCAGTCTCTCCTTCTCATTGTTCCAATGGTCAACTCTGTAGAAGTCCAACACAAAATTGACAAAAAATGAGGGTACTTTTTGACAGTTCTAAAGCACAACATGAGCATGGTGTTAAATATATAGAATAACTAGAAGATTAGGAGGAAAAAGTAGCAAATCTTTGGCACCCATGTATTTATTCGTCTGTAGCCTTTGTAAATATCCAGCTGATGGAATGCACACAGGGGGCTCATCCAAACAGATGCCTCATGTTTCAGGCTGATGATAACAAAACAGTTACATGCTGCTGGGATACTTACTCAGCTAGCAGCCAGACACTGAGCACCTCTCCATCCTCAGAAGGGAGTGCCACAGTCCTGATGTCGCTCACAGCTTGCTCAATGGTACCTGGCTGAGATCAGCATCACACAACCGGCAGTCATCATCAGCATCATCTCAGTGAGGACAGTGTCCCCCTCTTCCCTGTCATGTCCTGGTTATAGCTTCAACAATACAGGCTACTGTAACGCTCTAGTTCAACCTCATTAGTTGAACCTAACCTAGTTAATTTAGTGGTCGTGTTTATTTATCACGGATACCTTAAGAGCATGAGAGTATTTAAAGAGGTTGTTTGTTTGTTTTTAAGTTATACGCATAGTCTGCTTAACAATAAATCGGCCTAGGTGTCGAGTAACGCAACCTATCATCTGTTATGAACCAACTTACCCTGAACACGAAATAGTCCTTCACTTTCGCTTGCACCGTGGGGTTATGCACATGAAAAGGTGTCAGCGTTTGTAACGGGGGGCAGCAGGCCACGGCGGCTCCGTGTCCGAGGCTTCGCACGGCCTCCGGCGGCGTGAAGGCAACCTCGACCCCCTCCTCGGTTTCTCCAGGGTGGAGAACCGCAGCGCCCGGACTCTCCGGCTCCACCGTGTCGTTCAGCTGAAGCATGGTGCAACGAAACGCTGCTCGAGGAGCTTCCCGACAATGTGCGCCAAGTGTTTAGACTAGAAAATGTCTATTCGAGGGTGCAGACTCACCCATTGCGCACGAATAATGTTTTGATTGTGAGGGCTACAAGGAAGTAGTGCCCTCTTGCTTCACTTCCCCCCTTTAATTTCCTTCCTCTTAAAGGGACATAGTGTTTTGGACCCAGCTAATTTCAGAAACAGGTGTTTCAAAGTGGATAGACCCAGTTTTCATAAGTATCAGTGCTATGATGATTGGGTAATCTTAATTCGGTTGTTAATTTGATCATATGCATCCTATTAACTAGCTATTGTCACGTAACAGACTCCGTATTATCTCCATGTCTCCATATTTAAAGTCCAAGGTCTTAGCCTGTTACAGTGTTTTTATTGGCTCTAATCCACTGTCAGTTTGAATTACCGTAGGGCTAATACACAACAAATAATTCTCGACCTCTTCCTAAAATTTTTAAATGTAAGATGTAAAACATAAGGCTTTTCCAGTATTAGTTTGCCTGTGATCAAAATTCTAGCACTGAGGCAAGAGAAATGGCCTGAATTAGCCCAGTAGATTAGAGTCTGTTATTCTCTACCTTCCTTATGATAGTCTGCAAATCAGAGACACATAAACTTAGAGAGAAGGTGTAGGTGTTAGGATGTTTTGATGTAAACACAAATGAAAAAGGAGGAAAACACACATAATGAAATTGTATTTTGCTTTTTAGACATTCTTCTAGCACGTCTTGTATATGCTATAACCACATTATATTATGTTGTATTGAGGCTAGGTTTAGTGAGGAAATTAGTATCTGCCTGCTCTGCTTCGCGCCTTGTTTAAATGTTCAGTGCAGAATAGTGGCTGGCACTAAAACCTGACCTTATACTTTAGATTTTCACTAATTGTGCTAGATGTATCTTGATTTGAAGTTTACATCGCTTACACATGCCCACTTACCTGTAGGAAGAAGACAATCCTTGTCACCAGATAAGAAAATTAGACAGAAATGCAAAGCATGAGCAGTTTTTAGGCAGTCAGATGACTGCAGTGATGTCCTCTTTATGTGAGCAGCAAGTGACCACTGAAGCTGCTGTGGATATGGATTGTCAAAGACTTTTGCGGTATTTAGGGCAGCAGGAATGTATGTATTGGACAAAGATGGAGCTCTAGAAAGAAAGCTATATCAGGCTTTGGCTACACAGACAAAACTTGTTAGTTGAATCAATTCATCCTTGGTTTCAATCTTTCATGGACAATAATGAGAATATAGAATATTGCCAGCCTTGTCCTTCAAATTTAGATGTTTGGGATAATGAGCCTAAATGATTTTTCTCTAATTTATTTATTTATTTTGTTACTGCTGAGTGGAAGTAAAGTGATGATCACCTTCCTGTGTTCATGGGAGGTTCCCCTAACTCCATCACCAGAGGGCACTAACGCAGCTGAGAGCACCACCTGTAGACCAGGTTGTAGCGTAGTACATGGGACACTGCACAGTACATTTAATGTACCAGATATAGCTAGAAGCTTATTTCCATCAGTATTTACTGAGTGGATGCATAGAGTGAAACATTAGACTTTGAAAACCGACATGACAAAACATCAGCATTACAATCAGAAAAAATGACATGCACAAGACTCCAAGCTGTGAGTATCCCATCAGTAAAATAAACATCATGAAAAAAATAATTCATCATTGTTAACATTTATAAACCAGACACGTGATGTCTATGCTAAGCAACATAATCAGTCTATCTCAGCACAGTTACTGCACATCAGAGTGTCCTCCAGCCACTTACTGAAACTAGATTTAAGATTTTTCTATGTATATTACATTCTCTGATAGTCAGTGGTGAAGAATTCCATATTCCGGCTGCTCACACTGAAAATGAGTTTTGACCAAACTGTTAAGACTGAAATTTAACACACCGGTCCCCTCCGGTGGAGGATCTTAATAACCCTCAGCCAGTACTACACATTGTTACAAACTCTTTGAGAGGTTGTGGTGTGAGATTTGAATGATCTTACAATATGATGATCTTAATACAGTAAACCACAATTAACCAACATTAGCCAAGACAGTGGTTTTTCACTATATTGCAGTGGTGATGAAAAGGGGCATTTTATCCATTTCTTTCAGTGTTTGCTTTTACATTTTCATTTGCATGCATTACTTTTCTGAGAGGAGGTTGTAGATTTTAAATTGCTGTTGTCACAGGTGTTGATAAGATTACAAGCTCAATCATTACAGTCACTTTGATCCATTTTCAGCTGGGACAAACTACATTTATTATTACACATAATATTATTATTATGACTTTGCTTTGTTCTGAGTTAGACTTGATCTCATTGAGGAAAAATAAGACTTGGATCACGGACATTGCACAGGTGACTGCTGCAGGCTGTCTGTGGATGGTTTCGTAGCATTGTGCTGTTGCCCTTCAAAAGCCAGACTTTATCACCTTGATTGATTTATTGAGGAAGCAAAGAGAGAAAAATACATTTTATTACTCTTCTAACTTTAAAATCTGGTAAGTCTTAGTTTATCTCAGCCAATTAACAACCTGAGGAAGGTCACTATATCTGACTGTGTCATTAATGTTTGAACAGGTGGAAATGATAACTTTTTTGTTTTGCTGTCTCTCCTCTCCTTCAGTGTTTTAAATCAGGTTGTTCAGTGATTCCAGTGAGGATGATGAGTATATCTATCCAGTTATGTCTTAGAACCTGTCAGTGTTATGACATATAATGATGACATATTCCAGGTAATAAGTGTTATCTTACAGATTTTCTTCACGTGTTTTTGACAAACAGTTTCTGGTAATGATTGATCAGGATGAGACACTATTTAAGACTGGGGTTAACACAGAATTGTTCATATTCAACTGCATAGACTGCCTGTCTGAGAATGGAGGTGACAATGTTTCTCCCACTTTTGCTGCTGATCTGCTCTGGTTCCACTGTTCAGCTTCAAGCAGAGTCCAACAATGACATTATTCTACAGGAGAAGCAAACTGAATCCCAGGGAAGGGAACCAGCAAATGCCTCTGACCACCAGCAGACCTGTGTACAAGACATCCATGCTGTGCTGAGAGAGATGAGCGCCCTGTTGGCTGAGCAGAGGGTGGAGATAAGACACTTACAGAGAGAGAATGAAGGTACAGTAACATGTCAGCTACTGAGACAGTGAGAGAAATGATGGCAGCAGTTCATACACAAAATCCAGAAATGTGATTATGACTTATCATTTAATCTATTTATTTATTTAGCTCAAGCATCTAAGCTGAGAGAACTGGAGTTGCAAAAGACTCGGCTGGACAACCTGAATCAACAGGTCCAAGGTATATATGTTTTGATGACAAATATTTAAATGTCATAATGACCTATAAAAAGCCAGTTTCTCCAAATATATTTACCAGAGATTATAATGAAGTATCAATTTTTCTGAACAGTATGAAGTAATTTATTTCAATCAAACTGTCCAAGATTGTTGTTGTTGTTTAATTCTCATTTTCACTTTTTTGATTAATTTACTTTCAGCACAGGCAGGAGATCTGACCACCATTAAAGCCAGGACAAATGTGACAGAAAACCAGGTGCAGGCTCTGAGGAGAGAAGCAGAAGGTTTGTGAACTTCAAAACAAGCTCATTTTAATAACCACTGCATTTCTGTAACATCAGCCACTTGAAAATGAGTGTGTGTCTGTCTCAGTCAAACAGGTGGCTTTCTCAGCCTCTTTGTTGGCTTCGGGCTCAGGAACTGTCGGACCATTTAACACACACACTCCTCTGGTATTCAGACACGTTGTTACGAACATTGGAAATGCCTACAGCCCAAACACAGGTACTAAGAGTCACTAACTTGAATAATTCATTTAATTTTGGCAATGTTGGCAGATGTTGCATCAGACAATTCTCCACTTACATTCGCTGACAAATAAAAATATTTCACAGGTTTTTTCATTGCACCAGTGAGAGGAGCCTACCACTTTGAGTTCTACATAGGTGCACATGGACATGCTTCACATGCTTCAGGTGCTGTGTTGGTCAAGAACGGACAACATATTTTTATTGCATATGAGCATCAGCCATCCCATTATGGAAGTTCTGCTAATGGTGTCACACTGCTGTTAGAGGTCGGAGATGTTGTGTTTTTGCGTCTGTGGGCTAACACAAGGATGTTTGACAATGAAAATCACCATAGCACCTTCAGTGGTCATCTGCTTTTCACCATGTGAGAAGGAAACACTCCTTTTTCTTCAATTATATGATACCTGTATACACACAGCAGCACTGTATACTTGTTGATAAAAATATCTTTTCTATTCCCTCTATATGAAGCTGATTGACAATGTAGCACAACAACAAGAAGGGTTCATTTTTGAAGGAGAAAAGGTTCTTGAATTTTTCATTTTATTTAATCAACTGTGATATAATACATGTGCCACATTTTTAGTAACATTAGATCAAAGAACTGCAGTACACGCTGACAAAATTGTGGAAATGTTTAAAAACCCTGTGATCCCTCTCAAAATATTAACACTAAAATGAAATCCTGTATCTTCACCTGGATCCAGATCAGCACTAGAAAACACTGACTTGCTCCTTGGACCACAGTCAGCAACCAAACCATCTCACCTTTACTGTCTGGTTCTTCACACTGTTTCTTGTTTTATTAAGTAGAAACTTGAATGTGTTGTTCATGTGAGAGGGAACATTCACTTTGTTCCATGAAATACATGATACAGTAGCTGTACTCTAAGTGTATTGACATGCAGGAGCACTGTATCAGTGCCTGCAAATTAAAGTCTCATTTACAGTGTTTATCCTGTATGTGAAGACTGGATGATAGAGCTTTGCTGCAACAATAATTTATACATATAAAGTAGATTATATAATATTGTGTTGTCTTACATTTGAATAAAGGCATAAACACATCATTGCAGTACAAACTATTGGATTGTCTTCAATAGGTGGTAAGTCATGTTTCAAAATAAAATATTCTCTTATCGTTGTTATGGCCTCCATAAAGAAAACAAATACAAAATCACCTTGATTGATTTATTGAGGAAGCAAAGAGAGAAAAATACATTTTATTACTCTTCTAACTTTAAATTCTGGTAAGTCTTAGTTTATCTCAGCCAATTAACAACCCGAGGAAGGTCACTATATCTGACTGTGTCATTAATGTTTGAACAGGTGGAAATGATAACCTTTTTGTTTTGCTGTCTCTCCTCTCCTTCAGTGTTTTAAATCAGGTTGTTCAGTGATTCCAGTGAGGATGATGAGTATATCTATCCAGTTATGTCTTAGAACCTGTCAGTGTTATTATTAATAAAATGAGTTTAACTTCTGACAGTCTGCATTGTAGTTATTAAAAATGTGTTTACAAATCTTAAAATTATACAGAGGGCTTCACATCATTGAGAATAGATATTAATTAACACTATGAATTTTACTGAAGTGATTAGTCAAAGATGAAGCTTTACATTCCTACATACAGGTAGATGATTTCTGTTTGTGTGCTGTTGTGTTCTCAGCGTTGTTTTCCAGATGACATATTCCAGGTAATAAGTGTTATCTTACAGATTTTCTTCACGTGTTTTTGACAAACAGTTTCTGGTAATGATTGATCAGGATGAGACACTATTTAAGGCTGGGGTTAACACAGAATTGTTCATATTCAACTGCATAGACTGCCTGTCTGAGAATGGAGGTGACAATGTTTCTCCCACTTTTGCTGCTGATCTGCTCTGGTTCCACTGTTCAGCTTCAAGCAGAGTCCAACAATGACATTATTCTACAGGAGAAGCAAACTGAATCCCAGGGAAGGGAACCAGCAAATGCCTCTGACCACCAGCAGACCTGTGTACAAGACATCCATGCTGTGCTGAGAGAGATGAGCGCCCTGTTGGCTGAGCAGAGGGTGGAGATAAGACACTTACAGAGAGAGAATGAAGGTACAGTAACATGTCAGCTACTGAGACAGTGAGAGAAATGATGGCAGCAGTTCATACACAAAATCCAGAACTGTTTGCTGGGACTATGTCTAATCATGTAATCTTTTTTTTTTGCCTTTTTTAAAGCACAAGTAGCTATACTGAGAGAACTGGAGTTGCAAAAGACTCAGCTGGACAACCTAAATCAACAGGTCCAAGGTATATATGTTTTAAGCAATGACAAATATTTACATGTTAAAATTATATATTAGAAACAACAAGAACACCAAAAGCCAATTTCCTAAATATATTTATGAGGAATTTTAATGAAGCATGATGTCACTAAGTGATTTATTTCAACAATTTGTATTTTAACAACCAAAGCAAACCTTCACGAAACCACTTATGATTAAATATTTTCAGCTGTCTAAGATTGCAGTTGTTTATTTCTCATTGCCATGTTTTTGATTAATTTAATTTCAGCAGAGGCTGGAGATATGACCACCATTAAAGCCAGGACTGAGGTTCTTGTTGTTCTTGTAACTCTATACTATTTTGCAGATAAGCTTTCACGGAACCTTACTGTTATTCTCAGTGTACACACGCCAGGTTAACAACAATAAGAAAGAAAACAAACAACAAACAAATCAAGGTATGGTATGTTAGGATATGCTATTTAACACTGATACATCTGTGCAGCACAAAGTAGCTGACAGTGATGGAAATATCTGTAGTTTTTGTCATAAGCCAAAATATTAGATTAAGATGTTGACCTGATGATAGTGGCAGATGAAAAGTTAAAAAAAAAAAAAAAAATCTTTGTTCTGAGGAGAACATGAATGTCTGTGCAATAGTTGACATTTTAGTTGAAAAGAGACTTAAAAACACAGAAAATGTGGTGTTGATTTAAATTTTGAATTGACTGTGTCAGTAGGTAAAATTTTAAAGGATAAGCAAAGTTATTACAATTCATTGTGAATGGGAACTTGGACATTTGTACTAAATGTTTTTTTGTTTTTTTTAAATCAAGTAGTGTTTCTTGTCTCTCAAAGAAAATTGATGTTGCAGTAGAATAAATATTATAAACTGAAAGAAGTGGAGCTGCAGTAGACTGAGCTGGACAAGCTGAAGCAACAACTTCAAGTTATTGTGTAAAGAATATCAAGGCCCTGATAACTTCTACTGAAAGTGACTTATAGTAATGTATCATAAACTCTGTTAGTCAACATTTTACAAGAAATTTCATATAATTCTGTTGCATATGGCTCAAATGTTTTTCCTAATGTAATACATATATGCTCAATGGCTAAATCAAACCTTGATAAAAGCAGTGGTTATGAAGTTGGTTGAGCTGTGCTAGAAAAAAATTGTGGCCTTTAAGTTATTCATCTGGCTGAGTTTTTTTATTTTTTTTATTTTGGTTTTTAGTAGTGGAGTGGGTGCATAATATTTACAGTGCAGTGGCCAAAACTGAAGAACCAACTGATAAAAATTATAAACTACTGAGAATGAGCTCCCTGCATCTATAAACATTCCTAATAAATTGCATTACTCCTTATCCTTTGGCTTTTGTTCCTTTTACTTTTAGTTTATGACAGGTGTAACAATTCATTATTCAAGAAGATACAGAAGATACAGTGTTCAAAATAATTAACATAACAAAGCTACATCAAAAAGACCCATAAAATTTCAAAATAGTTTTCATTAAAAAAAAAAAAGATCAAATAAATGTATCAAACATTATAAGGTTCTTTGCAGCTAATTTACAGCTTTAAGGCTCCATGCAGTTTAGTGATCGTATGCTGTCTTTTTCAAGATATTGACAACTATAAACCCAGGTTAGACAGGTCTAACAGGTGTGCATGTATTTACCACAAAACTTAAAGAGACAGCTACTCTGGATTATCATCCCAAGCATGTTCACTGTAATTTTCCTAAAGAATACAGTTTTATGGAAGCATTTTCTTACCACGTAGCCTTTCATTGTATTCCTCCTCCTTCGTATTCCTCCTCCTTTATCTGAGAGTTCTTTACAAGGAAATGAGGCCCAAGTCACCTAACAGGATATCACTCCTGTCAGGGAAACGTGAACTTGACCTTCAGGTGTCTGTGGTTCCTGGAAAGTAGAAAATGTTTCATGTGTGAAGAGACCCTGACCTCCCCAAAAATCCTCTTTTAAAAAATGGAAATCCACCACTCTGAAAGTAAAGTGGCTTTTAGAAATCACTGTTTTTGATGATGAAGCTTTTCATTTGCTTTTAGCAAAATGCTAACCAGCTGTTATTCATAGCACACTTTTCACTCGCACCTTTCTTCTTTTGTAGGTATGGCCAATGCCATGTTGGTAGGAGTTCCTCCCGTGTGTGGTTTATACACCTCTCTCTATCCTCTGATAATCTACGTCATCGTCAGCACTTCCAGACACCTCTCCATCGGTGACTGTCAAATTCTATCTATCTATTTTATCTGTTCACCTCAAGTCTTTCCCTGCATCAGACTAGAAAGATAAAACGTGAAAATATCAATCAAATTATTTTTTTAAAAGTAAGTTTAAAAGTTAAATTTTTCTTACTATTATTATTATTTTAGCAATATCAAGTAGAGTCTAACTCAGCATCTACAGTATCGATATTATGTGATTACCAAATACTACTACAAGTACTTTTGCTGTCCTAGCCATCATGATGGGTCTGTGACAGCTAACGTGGAGTTGCTTAGCATTACTACTACATTCACTATTGTCCAGCTCAGGCCCCATTATGGAAACCAGCAGGAGAAAGCAGAGAGTTTCCCTGCAGAGAGTGGCTTAAGTATCACATTTGTTTTAATAGTTTCATCTTTATTGTTGTGTACACACAACCTGCTGTGTTATCTGAAATACTCAAACTGTGCTGTCACTTTTTACCCTTCTTCATTACAGATCAACTTGAGACATTATACAAAATAATTGCCCTAAAGTGTTTCAATTGTGGGGAAAAAAAACAAGGCACTGGTGATGTAACCTGCATTCCTTGGTCCAGTTTTTCATTCAGTATTCATATTATTTGTGTGGCTGGCCAACCAGCAGGCATCATTAGTGCTGTGGCAATGACAAGATCCCTCACTGGCTTCTCACATTGTGCAGAATTTAAATGAGGAGGTGGCTGAAAATGTTGCCTGACTGATGTAAGTCTGTAAGAATCAAACACATAGCATTTTGCACATCTAAATTTAGACACGTAGACAGAAGAGTAATCAAGAGATACCAAATTCTACAGCAACCATGTTGAAAAGAAAATGATAGGCATTTCCTCAAATGTTGATGTTTTCTAAACTTAGACGCTAATATAAACTAAAGCTGTGTGTATGTATGTGCGTGTATACATGTATGTGTGTGTGTGTGTTCCCACAGCTCCTGCTGTACTTTCTGCGTGGAGGCGGTGTGTGTTGATGGTTGTCCGACCCTGGAATCAGTTGTTTAATAAGACTGGAGGTGCTGCAAGATTATGGAATGCCAGGCCCAGGGGGCTTTATTGCCCAAGGCTGAGCCTCCCAGTGTTCCTCTTATAACCCCTGTTTTTGTCCACTACTGGCAAACTCTAACCATGTCACCTTTACTTCTTATAACCTGAAGAATTTAATTATCTTGGCAAAGAGTTGTAGTGGTTAGGGGAAAAAAAGTCCCTGTCTGACTGCTGCTGTGACTGAGCGAGAGCCTTGTTTTCACTCGTCACTTACACAGGGCTAATTCAAGGCTGCCCTCAGACTCCTCTGAGGATTCACCCTGTCGCCACTACATGAAACGTAGGTGTTGGCTGGGTTTAGAAAGTGTCAGGTTTGCTTATCAGCTGTTTGCAGGTGGTGTTTTTCCTCTAGCTTTATTGGACCATAACTTCAGATAAGGCACTGAAGCGGTTTAGAATCACACCTGTAGGTCAGAGGTCATATAGAAAAATAGTAACTTTCCCTGAAGATGTTCCAGTGACTGACAGGGAGGTAGTAGATATCAGAAATGAATGTACATCATGAGTTAGTGATGAGTTAAATTTACAAAAAAAAGATATTGTAGGAGAGATTTAAGTTTCCAAAGTTGCCTGTCATTATATTTTTAGTTATTAAAGGACATGCAAATTGTTTGATAACTGTGTGTGTATGTTTGTGTGTCATTTTCCAGACTTTAAAGGATGTTCTGTATGGGGTGACCAGTGCTGTACCAGGAGCTCTGTCAGTCTCTGAGGTTTCCATGGTGATACTCATGGGTGGCAAGATGCTGAATGAGCACTTCAAGAACAAGCTGCCTGTTGCCATACCCTGGGAACTTATACTGGTGAGGGATTCAGACACACACACACATACTGTTCACACATATACACACTCAGTAGACTCATGCCCATAAGATGCACCCAGATGGACAGATGCCACAGTGATGAACTGATGAATGAGTTATGAATTATATAAAAATCTGTTGCAACTGCAAATTCCTCCATACAATAAATATCTGCACCTGGCCACTATTAATCATCGTTCTGTCTTCTGGTGGTGTTTGTGAGAATTTTATATATTTTTCAGAAAAACTTTGCTGCTTCTCAGTTATTCTTATATGGTACCCTTTATTAAACCTTTATATGCTGCAATTAATAGTTAATACATAATTTACTAATGCTTTATAGATCAGTTATAAGCCATTAATAACAACAACAACATCATAGTCAAATGGAACAAGCTCCAATTGTGCTGCCTGCAACAGTTTTCCTTTTCAAATAGCCTCAACATGATTGAGGTTAAAGGTTTTCACAGAAGTACAACTGAAAATTAGTATTTCTTTTTTTATTATTATTACTACATTTCACACAAAACTCATCAAGCTGTAAAGACTGGGACAGAGCTGAAATACAAATTATAAAAGTATGAAAAATGAAACTGCAATGATATTAACGCACCATTTGTAGTTAAAAAGTTGCTTAAAGCAGTAACAGTCATTAAATATTATAATGTTTAATCTTTTCCAGTTGATTTGAATTGAATTGAATTGAATTTTCAATGTATCATTCTTAATTTCTGCACATTGAATCAAGCAGATGTTGACAGTTTGGTCCATGCTGATAGCTCTGGGAAGATGCTCTGTTGACAGGTGGTGGGTTATGGTTGGAACAATGTCATCCTCCTGTTGGCTCACTGAGTTGTCATAGTCACTGTTAGTTGATATCCTCACTCAATCTATGTCTTTTTCTTGGGACACTACAGTACACATTTTGTGTTGATGGACATTAGATAAGCAGTAAACTTGAATAATTGAGTAAATAACAAATATATAAACAGATTTACATTAAAGCTTTATCTACAGCTCAAGCTCACCTTAGTGAATGACAGCCGCTCAGGTGGCAGATTGAGAAACAAAGAAATAATAGTTGGTAAGGTTATCTTTGAATGATCAAATAAGTAACATATTAACTACTTTCTCTGCCTTTATATCATAGCCTGTTCAAAGTCTCACAACTAAAACTAAACTCTGAATTACTAAATAAGTGATATCATATGTATAAATAGTTGCAGCATATAGTGTGTAGCTACTTTACATAATATCTCTATTCTGTATCACTTTTTCTTCAATTCAGAAGCTCAACTCACTTTTTTTGTCCATAGTGAAAGGCAGCAGCTCAGGTAGCAGAGTGAGAGAAAAAGAAATAACAGTTAAGACAAATTACCTGTCATAATTATTGAATAAGAAAATAATAACTAAGGCTATAATATAGACTAGCTCACTTTTTTTCCTAAGTTATGGGCTCATACTCACCTTTTTTGGCCTCAACAAACAGCAGCTCAGGTAGCAGAGTGAGAGAGACCACAATAAATAATGGTTAGTAAGACAAGACACAAAAAACTTTGAATTACTAAATAAGTGATATCATGTGTATAAATAGTTGTAGCATACAGCGTGTAGCTAGTTTACATAATATTACTATACTAGATCACTTTTTTTTTGAGTCAGAAGCTCATACTCACTTTTTTTTGGTCCACAGTGAATGGCAGCAGCTCAGGTAGCAGAGTAAGAGAGACAACAATAAATAATGGGCTCAGGTAGCAGAGTAAGAGAGACAACAATAAATAATGGTTAGTAAAGACAGACAAGAAAAGTTTTGAATTACTAAATAACTGATATCATAAATAGTTGTAGCATACAGCGTATAGCTAGTTTCCATAATATTACTATACTAGATCACTTTTTCTTTAAGTCAGAAGCTCATACTCACTTTTTTTCCATGATATTTTCAGGCGGCAGAATAAGAGAAAAATAAATAATGGTTAGTAAGACAAATTATTTATAAATTATTGCAAATGTAAATAATTATCATCATAACAATAAATCTAAGTAATATAAGGATAAACAGGTTTACATAATAACATGAATTATTATCTATGTCTCACACCATTTGAATAGGTCACTTTAGCAAATTAGCACCACCATTAAGACCATAATCATTCTAGGTCACTTTTCTGTCAGAAGCTCTACTACCCTTTTGTCCCATAGTGAACAACACAGCTCAGCAAACAGTAAAGAAAAAAAGAGTGCACCCGCAATCATTTTGAATAAGTAATTTACATTTATAAGGTCGTCTCCTTCCCGCGCTTACTGGCGTCCTTATAAATACTCAACCTTCCTTTATGGGCAAATACCTCAGTAAATACTGTCTTGCAAGGCCACTATCTCACAAATACTTACCTTTCATAAGTGTTTACTATTCACAAATACTACTTTCATGCCACTGTTTGTTACAATATCACTGCTCTTTATATGTTTTACCTTACAAATATCACTGCTCTTTTATATTACTATTCCACAACATTACCTTCTTATAAGTGCTAATTGGTTTGTTACAAATATTTCACTGGTTTTATAGCACCACTATTCATTATAAATATCATTTATACTACCACTTGTTGCTATTAAGGCCTGACCAGACTTTATGGGGAGCTCTTTGTGAACTTGACTCCCTGAGGTTTGGGGCAGGACCATGGACAACCTTGCCAGATGCAAAGTCCAGCCCTCAGGGTGAACGAAAGGTCCAGCCACCGTACCAAAATGTGCAAAAGTACAAAAAAGGCCAAGTGCAAGACACTACTTAGGATGTTGACAGCCCTGCCAGACGCAAAGGCAAGCCCTCACAGTTAAGAAGTCTGTGATAGCTGTGGTCTAGTAGTGATGTCCTGGAGGTATGGCAGTTCTGAAGCACATTAGAGAGTCAATCTGAGTCGCTGTCAGTCGACCACCTTGGCCTCTTGGCAGGAGCCCCTTCCAAGTCGCCATCTTCGCTGCGCCGCCTTCTGGAGGAGCTGAGACCAGAGGTTGAGGGAGACACAGAGGCCTCTGCTGAAGAGCTGTCATCAGAGCTGTCATCTTCTGGGCAGAGTTGCCCGATGTTCTCGACATCAAGATCAGGGACATGAATAGTAACTTCATCATCAGTACCGATGTCTCCGTTCATGAAGTCCTCGTCCTCTTCATTGTCTTCGTCAAACGGCTCCACAAGGGCAACATAAGGATCAGCGTGAAGGTCAGGTTGATCAACAGCAAAAGGATCATTAGGGAAACCATAAAAGTCCGGTTGATCAACAGCATGAGCATCATAAGGCTCAGCATGAGGGAGAGCATGTGGATGAGGAGCAGGAGCAGCATAAGGATTAGCGTGGGGGAAAGCAGGAGCAGCGTAAGGATCAGGGCCAGGGAAAGCAGGAGCAGCGTGGGGGAAAGCAGGAGCAGCATGAGGAGCAGCGTGAGGGAAAGCATGATGAAATGCATGATAGGGAAAAGCATAAGGATGAGCAGGAGCGTAAGGAACAGGATGTGGAACAGCAAAGGGAACAGGATAGGGGGCGGGATAGAAGTGAGGAAAAGGAACAGCGGGACCATGCTGTTGCCCCTGCATCCAAAAGGGTGGTGGTAGGAACTGCGGGAGCAGAGGAAGGGGAGGTCCCCTGTTTCCTACCTCAGGCTGTTGATGCCCATCCTCTTCCCGGTCATCAGGGGGCCTTTCAGCAACAGAACGATTTCTGTTGAAAGGCCAAAAGGAGCCATCTGAGTGGAGAAAAGTATAAACAATATAACATTCTGTATTTTCAAAAAACAGGCTTAAACAGGTGTAAGGCCCTAAATAATGATGTTTGACCATGTAGATGTTTTTAACTGTTTTAACATATTCATCACCAAATCTTAACTCCTGACCTGACTCAGATAGCTAATCAACAGATCTGTGTGTGTTAATTAATTAACATTCATTTTAAAGAGTTATGCACAGCAAGTTGACACGGCATATTTGACTGCCCAAAGCTAAATACAGGCTTACACCGTTCTGACTTTTGGGCACAGTGAAGAAGGTACAGAATTTAGGAGAAAACTTTTTGGTTTATTCTAGAGTTGACATTAGCTGAGCCAAACAGCCCAAGAGGAAGTTAGGCACTATATAACATGTTTAAGATAAGAACATGACTTCGGCTACAGTCCAGAATTATTCAGCAGTTACAGGTGCGATGTGTTTACACAATCACATCCTTCAAAATGGAGCTTAACCAAACAAAATATGATATTTATGTCCCTGGGTCATTAAATAACTTAATGCACTAGACAATGGTTTCTCCTCTGCACTAACCTTCAAGACTTCACAGTTTATTTCAATTTTTAAAAATTCTTTGGGAACCTTAAGACTGCTTTTACCCCACCCCCTTACATGAGGCCTCTCTCTAAGTCTCTGACAAATAACTCTCATATAACTTTCAAAATTAAAGCCTACTTATTTGGATGTATTCCAAATAAATATTTAGAGGACCTTTAGATTAGACATTAGATAGAGAACACTGCACCATCCATGCGTAAAAACACAGGACATGCGCATACTGCGCCTTGTTAAGCTATGGTACCATGTTTTCAAGAAGATCTCACCTTCTCCAACACCCCTTAGTTTATAGATTGTGTAAATTACTGAGTAATCAGACGGATAATTATATTTAATGTCACTTTTCTTGGAGGCATATAATGTGTACAGTTAAGACTTGATCAACTCCCCCTAAGTGTATGCGTCAATTACTTACGCTGACATCTGGACATCTGAATTAAATCGTGCATTAATAACAACAGCGTTTCTCCAGAAATAATCACACACATAAATGTGTCTCTGTGCGCAACAAACTAGTTTCTTGGTAGTATTTTTGCAGTCTATGAGCAGCCGATCAGGGCATAAAGGAGACCGGGGCATCCTGGATAGGACGCAGGATGGACCGGTCCTGAGCTGCGTGACAGAACCCTCTCATCTCCTCCCTCAAAACTAAAATACCAAATCGCATTTCCATAGAGCAAATACGAAAATACCAACGTGTCTCTCTCATGTCAAATACAAGCTCTAAAAGTGATCACTGCATTTACTTTTGTAGCCTAAGTTCAATAACAATTGTACTACACTTTATTGCCATTTCTCAGGATCATACTGATCTGTAGCTGCGTTTTGGGGAGTATGTCTGAGAATTATTTCACAAATATGATAAAGTTTTAACTTAAAGGTTTCAAACAAGCCCAAACAAGCAAACTCGATTATCTACATCTAGGAACGGACTCTGGTTTGATTAGGCCTGCACGTTCTGACGTATTGACATCTGCTGCCAAAAGTTCCATCGTCTCCATGGTCACAAGTAAAAATATTTTTGGGGGCATTTTTCGAAAAAAAAAAAGGCCTAGATTTACGACGACAGTTTAGGATAATTTGATGCCATCAAACACAAATAAAAGTACTTTCAAATCACTACAGAGTTCTTTATATGTTCCACACAGGTCTGTCCCGGGACACTCAGTATATTTTCACCGTCTAATAATAATTTTACATCGAGAAAACATCTAGTATCACTCAAAACTGTGTTTTCCTAACAGGCTAGCTAAAATTCTATTAACTATTTCTCTTTATATTCAACAAGTCACATTAACTGGGTGCTAATTTTGTAGTGAAACCCCATTTTTGTGGTTTCGGGAATATTAATTAGTACATTTGATAGGCTGAAATATTAGAAGATAACTTACGTGCAAAGGAGACAATCCACCGTCCGATCCTGGTCAGGAGGTGATCCACCCGGGGGGGTCCACTTGAAGCCATTTTTCAGCAGGTAGATTTTGCAGTAGTTTTCCGCAAGGTTTTTCTCAGTTCAGTTATCCAACAGTTCGTTTTCCGAAGAAGGTTTTCCAGGTGATCTGCTATTCAAGAGTTCAACTTTCGAACAGACAGGTTTTGCAGTGGGTCAACAAGTGTCAAGTCCAAGTGCAAAAGGGGAAAATGGACGGGCCTGAAGCTCTGACATCACCTCGGTCAAACGTCACCGTTCTGTTGCCAGGACTTTTACTGACGCACGTGTATGCGCGTGCGTGAGCGAGAGACAGAGATCTGATATATAGCAAATTAATTGCTGGACACCGTGTGAACAGATTAGTGAGGGTATCATCATCAGTTGCCTCCTCAGCGTCTCTGTACTGATGAACAAGCGCAGCCATATCACTGCAGTTCACACCACCTTTGATGAGGCACAGTTAGAGGTTACATCTGAAAATTAACCATGTTAACACAATTTTAGGCTATAGCATTAAAAACCAAGCTCAAACACCAACAAACTGAAGACGTCTTTTCCATATTCCTGTGGATTAATACCATGATCCATTCAATTAAGTTAAACTGCAGTATGTTATGGGCTACTGATCTGAAACACCTTCAGTGGATGGATAGTATCAGATTATGATTATGTGTGTGCTCTGACATGTCGATGCTGAATACAGTATATTTCTCTTCTCCAAGTGGGACGTTCTGTGCAGAAAATGTCACATCCATTGTTTTTCTCCCACAGATTGTCCTGGGCACCATCCTGTCAGTGCAGATGGATCTGACTGGACAGCACAGAGTCCAGGTGGTGGGACACATACCCAGTGGGTCAGTGGAACCCTGTCCTTGTCTGTGTTTCCTTGTCAGTTAATTAGTTATATTTAAATGTATTTTCTTAGCGTATTGTGTTTTATTTTTTGTTTGTTGTTGACTTCAAGCAATATGGATTTTGAGACAAGTCAGGTGCATTAATGACAGCTTTAACTTCTTTTACTACTTTTGCTGCGATTGAGCTGTTGTTGCAGGGTCTGCTTTTTGAATGAAGCAAAAAAGCTAGAAAAGAGCTTATTACTTCCAGATGTGTAACTGTGAAACAAAGGACATTATTGCAGGATGCTTCAACCATAACTGTGACTTTTCTATTTCTATGATTTCATTTTGTCCAGGTATCTTTCTTCTATGCCTACTTTTTAATTGACTGAGTTTATTCAGGCAGGGTTTTCTCATGCTTCTCACAGTTCACTACAAGCAGCACCATTTTATGTTACATGATCCTGTTGAATTTTTTACCATCTAATTTCCTTGGAGGACACACAGGGAACATTGTGCAGAACAGAAAAGAGAACATTAACTATTCATATTAATTAATCTATGGTCAAAACTATATATGTCGTCATATGTTCCCTAAAATATTTTGTTATATAGGTGGCTCTGTCTGGGGTGTATTTTCAGTAGCACAGATGCTGCTGAATGATCATAGAAATATTAAAAGAAGATTATAGGAATACTACAGGCAGCGCTGTGTCTATGATCCTCTTGCTCTCCTACAACTGCACATTGCTATTCATGACTTTGATCATGAAGCTGGCAGTAGTTGAGTGTTCATAGTATGTAGTTTAGACAGTATTATAGATCCAGGATTAAAGTGACAGAAGGGCAGGGCTGGGAGAAAAAGGCACAATTACAATCATCTGCTACTTTAGCACCAAGGACAGCACCATGGATTTATCAATACACAGCACAGTTAGGTGATTCATATTTCAGAGCCATGGTTGGGGACATAGGTTCAAACTTGCACAAACCTCAGTCAGATAAAGGATGAATGGGTCAGGCGGACTAGACTTACATATTCAACGAAACAACCACGCTGCCCCTGCACTCTCTCTGCTACTATGGGATAGAGAGGGGGGAGGCAGGTTAACAAGGGGGATGCATATTGGTCATTTTGCTAACAATGAGGATAGCATCCCGCCTCAAATCAGCTGCTGGTTAGACAATAACCCATTAACACACTTTTAAGATTCAACTAGTGTCTTGAGAATTCTGCAGATGAGAACCCATGGTTGATAAGCCTGAAAGAAAATGATGAGGAGCGACCACAGCTCCATTCTCAGCAGTGACTTCTTGCTTTTTCTCGCCAAAGGTTCTTTGACCCAGTTACTGCAGACTTTCCTTTGAAGCCTCACTGTGAAAACTGCTGCAGGGAATGCTCTGTCAGTTTGTCCAAGTGAACGGCCATGTAGAACATGCTCTAACCAAACATGCATTATGCAGGTCAGGTGGAATATTAATTAACTGAAAAGAGTAACACTTTTACAAACTGACTGCAGTGACAAGAATGAAGGTCCTTGATCCTCTGTGTATTAGAGAGGTGATAAACTTGAAGTGCCAAATTTTGTATTTTGATTAGTTTTGTTTGAGTCAACTGATTAGTTCCATTTCTTTCTATTTAACCCTTTCCTGAAAAATTACCCCAGCCCTACAAACATGATAATTATCAGGCCAACCAGCTGCCCTGTGTGCACACACCAATGGTAGCCCTGTGACGTACGGCAGTCTCAGCACGTACTCTTAAAAATTATCTCGTCTGTCTCTGTCTCAGGACCTGCTGGCTCTGGGTCTGTGCAACACCATCGGAGGAATGTTTCAGTCCTTTGCTGTCAGCTGCTCCTTCTCTCACAGTATGGTCCAGGATAGTGTTGGTGTCAAATCACAGGTATGAACGTCCAAAAGACACAAAAACTCAAAACCACCAATAGTGGAGAGTATCTGTAGCCTACTTAAGTAGAGTTTTGAGGTACTTCTATTTTACTTAAGTATTTCAATTTTACACTACTTTACATTCCACTACATTTCAAAGTCCACTGCATTTATCAGACAGCTCTGCTTACTAGTTACTTAACCCTTGCTTTTACTTGTAACAGAGTACATTTGTATTGTGGTATTGAAACACTTAGTTAAGTAAAGGTTTTGAATACATCTTCAACCACTGCTAACCACCTTTGTTTTGTACTATGTTAATGAAAGCCACCAACTGATACCTGTATTTTTCTTCCTTTTTGTCCCTCTTTATTTACCTTTTTCCCCCTGTGTTGTGTTTTAATCTCCTATCGCAGATGGCAGGTTTGGTATCAGCTTTGATGATTCTGACCATCTTGTTGAAGATCGGCCATCTCTTTGAGCAGCTGCCAAAGGTAAAGTACATCTGAGATAACACCTGTCGTTTATGTTCATCATATCAGTTATCAAGCAAGGGCTCAAATCAGCAACATCTCACCCACAAGAGTTTCTCTCCAAGTTAGAAGTGGTGTGAAGTGAGAACCAGCGCCGTGTCACATGATTCACAACAGAGCAAACAAAACAATCCCCAGAGGAGATGTAATTGTGGTGCCAATGCTTTTGTGAGGAGAGCAACTGCAACAAAAGTTTGAATTGGCAGTTCTCCAGCTAGTATATTACTGTCCATAAAGCATGATAGAATGATGGTGGAATAATGTGAGTGATGATGTTTTAAGAAATGTCAAGTCATACTCCAGCTGGATGAGACTCACTGTCACGATTATTCACATATCTTAGCCAGTGTTCAGTAATGCCTTGCTCTGGTTACAGACTGGTTACAAACAGTACCAATCTCCTTCTGATCACAGACCTTTCCTCTCACCTCCCTCCTTCTCTTCACCTGGTGTGGGTGGTGTCGCTGATTTCCACGCTGATCTTTAACCTAGACCTGGGTCTGGGCAGAGAGAGGACTGCTAATCTACAGGACACAACAGTCAGTAATCATTTATACAGAGCATTCTTCACATCACTGCTGTACAGCATAAAGGATTCACTTTATATCACAAATCAGGTGGAGGGCACATGCAGGCAAACTTCTTTTTCTTACAACAGTTAATGACACCATGATACCATTGTGGAAAACCTGCTCAGCTGTTCTGTACTTTTTAAATTTAGAAATATGACTGTTCCCCTCTGTATGTCAGACTGTTTTGTAAACCTACATACACACTGTTTACCCAACCAAAGATATGTTATTCTAAACATTTTAGGCCAGAAAAACTATGAAGAAGAAAAAAATATATATAATGCATCCATGCGAAAGACGGACAAAATTTCTAACCGGCAGATCCTATTAGTAGTAGTGTATGCCTTGGAGAAACTGACATTACCAAGCATAGCTGTTTAGGAATCTCATGTTAATGTAACTGTACCCTCAGCAAAATTCTTTTGGACCTGGCTTTAAGGGGAAATTGACTGGAAGAAAATCTAGTTGGTTGGCATCGAGAAAGAGAAAGGCCGTATTTTGTTTTTTACAACTTCTTTTATTTTTAGGAAAATTCCACATTCATAAAAAAAATGGATGGACTGGAAGTTTTCCAAAGTCCAGTTTTGAACATTATTTGCAAGAACTGATCCAATATGGCACTACAATTAAATGACTAGAGAATAAGATTTTTTTTTTGTTAGTTTTTTTCCCCTGTATACTCATTTGTATACTAATATATTTGCATACTATTTTCATACCCCTGGCAACAACAGTATTACTGTATATACAATTGTTAATAAAGCATAAAAAAAATCTAACCGGCATGCATCACCTACCTACAGACTGTATGGGCGCATGGATATGGATATATCCGTGAGTAGTGGTGGGTAGATGAAGACATGTTAGGGTACATTCCCGTAACTGTATTGACACTGTTGACACTGTGTTGGTGTATCGCTTAATAGCGACATCTGCTGGATTTCAAAAATCATTGCAGGCAACCTGGATAAAGAGTGTGGAGAGAGACTGAACTAGGTTCATTCATTCTGACATGTGGACACCAAATGAGTGAAGAGTGGTCCCGTTTATACAAACCAGCTGACAATATAGTGCTAACTGAATGAAAAAGAAGTGTATATATTACAATTAATTTGAATATGACCAAAATAATAGGACTATGACTAATACAGTATGTCAAACGCAGAATTTACAAAAATATTTTTTGCAAGGAAGTACAAATGAAAAACCTGAAATCAAAGTGAAAGTTTTGTTAAAGTCATTTAGGAAATATAAGCTTGTGTACTTTCATGTGAGGGGAGATGGCAGGGTTTATACATTTTTATCAAGAAAGAGAAGTTTTCGTAGCATGTTGGGGCCGAGTCGATTTCAGCACGAAGGGAAATGAGCCGAAAGTTCCGCTTCCTGATAAACACAATTTGGCGCCTCGCCGCCATACAACACAGCACGATCACGTGATTTTTCCTAAAGCCTCACACGCACCCATACAGGGTTTCGCTCTTTGTGCTTGATACACGCAGCGACGCCTCGGTATTGTTTGACCCATCACTATCCATGAGCCTCACCAACTAGATCTGGATGCTAAAACAAACTCCGGAGCTGCTTTTTTGTCGAACAGAAGTGAGACTGTACACACCTGCGGCGCGACGGTAAGGTAAACAGTTTGCGGCTAGCGTTAGCATTAGTGTTATCGGTGTGCGTTAGCATTAGCATTAGCATTGCCTTGTAATGACATCGTATAAGTCAATTTTCATTCGTTTATATCGCGTTGGTAAGAATGTGTTTGTGTTTCTGTGACTAAAGCACCCCTGACATGAGATATGGAGGGTGGTAACTGTGTAGTAGTCAGTTTGTCTGTTTGCAACTCTGCAAACGGTCCACCCCCAACACAAAGGGCTTTTAATAATCCCATTTTGCCCCATCCATGTGTTCCATCCTGGTCATTTTTAAACTCCGTTTATGGTGTTTTATCATGTCGTTGTCACCGGTTTGTAGCCATCTCTGGTCATTTTATATCATATTGCGTCTCTGCCTGGTGTTTGCATTAGCATTAGTGGAGAGCTTTAGCATTTGAGTCTAGCCTTAACATTAGCTTAATCTGTAAATAATGCCTTTGGGGCCTTTTCCTCTTTGACGTCGTTTTTATTTGTGTGGGTTAAAGTGTGTTTGTGTTTCTGTGACTAAAGCGTCCCTGATATGAGTTATGGAGGGTGGTAACTGTAGTAGTCAGTTTGTCTGTTTACAGTTCCGCAGATATTTTACTGCTTTTTTGTAACTTTGTGCTACATCCTGGTCATTTTAAGTCAGTTTTCAGTTATCTTGTCAATGTGATCATTTTGTGTCTATTTGTGGTGGTATTGCATCGTTTTGCGTCTCTAGCTGGCTGTTTTACATCTACTTATGGTCAGCTTCTTTGTGTTTGTTTTGCATTGTATTGTGTCTTTGTAGTTTTGTATCTATTCCAGGGCATTTAACGTTTCTTTGTGGTCATTTTGTGTTTCAGTGTGGCAGTTAAGCATCTCATTGTGATCATTTTGCGACTCAGTTTTTTGCCTCTGTCGTTTTGTGTGTTTTTGTAGCTTTGTGGTGGTAATCTGTCCATAGCTATCCATTGATCCCCTGTTGTGTATATTATTGATTAGAAATTTGTTTGTACTGTCTTGAGATTTTATTGAGCTCAGTTTTGTGTTAAATACAAGCTTGAAAACTAGATTGTAACTCTGTGCTCGTCCACAAGAGTAGGTCACAATATATGAGCTGAGATTCCTGTTAGAAATTATTATAAAAACTATTTTAAAAACCGTTTTTTTCTCTGAGATCAATGAAGTCATATTCTAGTAACATAATTATTTAATTCACCTCAAAACTCAAAGTGTGATTGTCAAGGTTCTAATGTTAAGTTTTCAGTGTTTTGGAGGAAAACTATTCCTTATAATTACATTGTTTTTCCAGGTTTACTGGTTCAGCTGCTGCAGCCTGGACAGAAACACCAGGTCTCACCTTACAAACCAAACAGGTATGTGTCCTAAAGATTTACCCAGTCTGGGAAAAAATGTGTTGATGAGCTAAATTATTAATGTTAGTAACAGTGTTACTGTTTAAATTCATGGTATTTAATGGGTTTAGTTTTGGATATAATAACTGATTAATCATGTCTATAAATTGTCAGAAAATAGAACTAGTTATACTAATATTTAAAAACGCAAAATAGTTGTCAGTTACTTTTCTGCCTTTCAGAAATGTACTTAAGTGAAAGTTTTTATTATGCAGTTCACAGTAATATACAGTACATGATTCCTCCAGTGATTAGTTCACAGACAATTAATATAGAAATTTAAGATTATCATTTTAGTACATTTTTCCCAAATATTTATTGTTATTGATTCCTAAAGATGTGATGCTTTTTCTTGTGACACTAAATAGCCCATTTTCTGAGACACTCCTCTAACGTTTGGATAATGTTCTGGTTTAGCTTCTCACTCTCTCTCTCCCTCTCTTCCTCCCTCTGTTTCTCACTCTCCCTCCCTCTCCCTCTCTTTCTCCATCTCTCTCCTTCACTCTCTTAAGCCTGGCACGCACCAAAAGAGTCTTTAAATCTTACCCGATGTCCACACACATGATGACAAATATTGTCAGATTTCACAGTTTTGTTCTTAAAGTGTGTGATGTGCAGCGAGAAGACCCACAGCACACCACACACTAACAGATTCACCTGCAAAAACCAGAGTCTGAACTCTGAGAGCTCCAAATCTCACAACTTTAGAGTAAACTGACATGGTGGACGACAGTGCCTCTTGTTTGTTGAGCTTCTGTCTTCAGATAAGATCAGGGAGGGTAAAATCTGACAAGATCAACGTAAGAACCAACCAATAACTGGGCCTTTGCTTTCTCTGATCAGGAGGGGGGATTTGGGCCAATAATCAGCCTGATTATCTTTTGGTGTGTACCCTGCTTTACTCTTTCTCTTTCCCTTCTGTCTCATTCTCTGTCTCTATCTCTTTCTATCTCTCCCTTTCCCTCTCTCTCTTTCTCATTAGTACAGTAAATTATAAAAATGTGAAGAACTTATTCAGTTTATGGAAATGGGAAACTAAACTAAATTCGGTTGATAGAAGCCAAAGTGAAGCAAAATGATGGTGTTTCTCATGTGACACTAAACTGAATAAGTGTGACTTATTCAGTTTAGTGTCACATGAGAAACACCATCATTTTGCTTCACTTTGGCTTCTATCAACCGAATTTAGTTTAGTTTCCCATTTCCATCTACTCCTGTTGTGTGAATGTCAGGAGCTGGTGGAGTCAGTTCTCCAGTCAGAGCAGATTCTTTTGTCTTTGTGTATAAAGTAAATTTAACTCTTGGACTAGTTCTGATCAAGGGCGCCAGAAGTAGGGGAAATGCGAAACCCCTGACCCACATTCTTATGAGTGGCATAATTGTATTGCTGCATCAATCACTCTCCTCCACTCTAAGACATTAGGTAAAATGAAGCAGGCAAGCAAAAAACAAGAACATTTAAATATTAACTCAGTTAAAGAGGACATTGTGTAGCCAGGGGGACCGTCAGAAGCCAGGTGCCTGATAAGATTTTCAGATTGAAGGGAGATGGGAGTGACTGAGAGACCCAAGTCTCTCTGTCAGTTCATCACTGGAGACATCTTGTAAGGTTTAAGAACCTCGACTCTGTCTGTTTCACATCAGTACATTTGATTTGGAGCTCTGTGAGTGGCACTGAGCGATGACTTAGGTGTGTAGTTCACAACAATGAGACATGGTGTTTGACATAAGCATTGTTGTACAGTAAAGAGATTCAGGATTACAGCAGGTTAGGTGCCTTTACAGACCAGAGTCCCTTGTGCCCAAAGCAAAGTTTGTCATTTCACACAAGTGGCCTACATGTGTAGTTTCACTGGTGTCTCTACATATTAGTTTAACGCACACACATTAAGACTGCATCAATCAGATGATTGATCTTTTCAGTTTTCTCTGTGAAGAAAGTACAGCCAGAGTCATTTGATATTTAGATGCAAGTGCAGTGTCCGATGGTCGCGAAAATGCAATTCTGCATTGTCCGGCATCCTGCCAGCAACCTGTCGGGTGATGCATGGAGTGGCGAGGGCTTGATCAACACTGCTTGCAGGTTTAATCCATCTCATTCTGAAATTATAGCTGGCAGAGTGTAAAACTAATTTAAACCACAAATTTAACAGGGTTTTGACTAAAATCTTTGTGATATTAAATCATCAATAGCTATAAAGTGATGAGGCCAAATGAGACTAGAATGCCTGAAATCACATAAGGAGCAGAATGAGATGCTTAAGCCCTCTTAATTCATTTATGTGTGCAAGCTGCTGGTGGTGATGTCACATAGTTTTCAGACACTGTAACACTGCATGTTTAAGTGCAGGCTTCTCTGTGCCTCAGTATCTCTCTGTTCAGTATCTAGAGCCCCGTGCAGCACCGTGTTGATTATCAAATTCACAATCTTGAGGCCAGCGGTGTCCCGCAGATGCAGGCAATAAGCCAGTGAGAGCAGGACCTTCTCCCTCTCCCCATGTCACCTGTGTGTCACGTTGTGCGGTCTCCCACAGCAGCTAGAGGTGAGCTCAGAGGGGAGCCATGCATAGAGCTCAGAATATTCAAATGAATTTGTTTCTCAGTATGGGTAGATTAGCTTACTCTTTCTGGTCCCCCCCACTTCTGATATGTATCCGGCGCCCTTGGTTCTGATTAGTCCAGAACCAGTTAGTCCACACTCTGGTTTCTTTGTCAATTTAGTGTCTTTTACTTCTCTATCTTTTGACAATTTGAAGTTCAATACCCAGAAACTTTCTGTGCTTTTATTTTGGTATGTTATGTAAAAGTCACATCTTTATATTATTTATACTTAATGTTTGTTGTGTTCTTCTCCACAGGATTCAAACTTTAACCATTAAATCACAGAGAGAAGAGACAGATGTGAAGACATTTCCAGAAGGTCAGTGTTTATTCTTTACAGTCAGCTGCAGTTTGACACTTTAAAACCTCATGTCTGGAACAAATAGCAACAAATTAAAGCTGCTGTAACTTATCAGTTTTAATTTGTATTAATTAGTATATTTCAACAATGTGGCTGTAAAAAATATGTATGACAAAATATATAGAGAACAGAAAATATAAATAGAAATATAATAGAAATATAAAACCTTAGTTTAGAATACAATAGAAACCCTTTTAATAAAAAGGTTTTAAAAAATAAGTATAAATATATTGAAAACCTTTAAATATTAAGTATAAAAGCCTTCAGAAAAATGTCTAAACATTAAGTATCAAACCCATAAAAAGTTAAGTACAAAACCTTAAACAATAAGTCATAAAACATGTATAAAGCCTTTAAAAATATATTTAACTCTTCTTCTATAAGCATGAAACATTTTAAAATGAATTAAAAACCCTTTAAAAAATATCTGAACAACCTTTTGAAAGTTTAATATAAAACCATGAAAAATATATTTTCAAAAAGTTTGTAAGAATGTAATGTAAGAATCGTCATATTTTTCCTAAAATAAAATACAATAGAATGATTTATATAATATCAGTTTCAAAATAGAGAAATGCAACTCAAACGTTTAGGAAGAAACTTTTACTGATTTTATTCCAGACAACATTTAACAAATCACAGCAAAGATAATGACAGACATTTGACCACAAGGAAACACTTGTTAGAGTAAGGGTTAATGTAGTTATGAGCACATTTTCCAAAGATAAACATGTCTACTAAGCGTCTTTGTGATCATTTAACTGCTTGTGATACAATTATTAATTAAATAGTTGTATCATAAGCAGTTGAACATTCTCCCAGGTGTTTAATAAAGACATATTAGTCTGTGGAAAATGTGCCCATGACTACATTACAGATGGTAGAGAAAAACAAAGCATTTTCATGAAACAACGGGAAACTAACACTGTTTACAGCAATTAGATGGTGGATGTCTTATATCTAACAGCTTCGTACCTTTTTTTTTTTCATCCACTTCAGGTCTTCAGCTGCTGTCATCTCCTTCTGCAGAGACAAGAACACGTATTAATCACAGAAACTGATCAGTTAATCTAAATATTTTTATGACATACTGACAATTTTCTTATGTTGTTATGCCTTACTATACTGTGACAATTTTTCTGCCATACTAGAACATTTTTTGACATCTTAGTATACTATGACATGCGGATTAAGACAATGGACCTATCATAAAGTAGCCATCTTGCCTTGTTTTGCACAGACACACACATTCACACCGCTACACAGTGTTTATGGGTTAGGTTAGATTTTCATTTCAAACAGCACAATATCAGTACTCAAATCCAATCTATTACTGCGTACAGTCCTGTTTATAATTTTTATATATTGTTATATTTTATCTTGTCTTCTTTATATAATGCCTTTTTCTACGTTTGCTGTTGCAATATTGAATTTCCCTGCTGTGGGACTGAAAGGATTATCTTACTCAAATAAATACACTGAACACTGAATATTTTGCTGGTCTGTTTAATATGGTATGAAAGTGAATATTTGTACCCGGGGGTTAGGGCTTTTAGCCAGAGATTAGGTTATTTGGCATTTCTGCATTACAATCACTTAATGTGACTCAACTCAAAAGTTATACTATGACATTTGAGTTTTTATGCCGTACGACATTTTTTGACCATTTTTGATGTCATACTATACTATGACAGTTTTTCAAATTTTTTGACACAATACTATACTATGGCATCTATTGATGGCTTTTGATGCCTCACTATACTATGAAATTTTTACACATTTTTTGACGCTTTACTATGACATTTTTTTTTTATGGCTTTTAACTATACTATGACATTTTTACGTTTTTTTTAACACCTTTTTGACACCTTACTATACTATGATTTATTGATGGTGTTTGACTCTATACATTTTTTCATGGTTTTTAATGCCTTACTGAACAATGAATTTAAAAAAAAATTGTCACCTTACTAGATGAGTTTTCCACATTTTTTGACACCATAATGTAGTAGTTTTCAATGGTTTTAGATACCTTACTATGCTATGACATTTATACACATTTTTGATGCCTTACTATGCCATGAGATTTTTTGTTGATTTTTGACACCTTATTATACTATGACATTTTTGATGCCTTACAATAACAAAACATCTTTACTTCTATTTTGGATTACTATTACTTCATTGCATTGCTTTTATATTACTGATTACTTTTACTTTTATTGCTAATATTAGATTACTTTTACCATTACATATTACTTCTATGCTATTTGCCATTTTTATATTGCAGATTACTTCTATTATTACACTTTTCTGATATGCTGAATACTGAACATAAACAATTTAAATGTCATGTCTGTGTTGGACAGATTATGTAAAGCTGTTTGTGAATTACCTGTAAGCCTCTGTCCTGGTCTCAAAGAACTTCTTAATTGTACGAAGACCCTCTACGATTGTAGACGACATCTCTTTGATTGTGGACGACGTCTCTGTGATCGCGGCCGATGCCGTTGAAACTCCGTCACTACCGACTCTTGCACATGTCTCCCTCATCCTCGACAATGTCTCTCCCATCGTGTCTCTGCGATCGTGGACAATGTCGTGGACAAAGTGGTGGAGGAAATTTAAGAGAAATTCAAAAAGGAAAATGATCAATTCACTACTATGTATTCCTCATCAACAGTTTAACCATGAAAACACAAATATTCAACATTATAGCTGAACCAGAACATTTAACAAGACATTTCTATCTTACTATACTGTGACATTTTTGATGCTTTACTATATTTTTATGACATTTTTGATACCTCACCATACTACCCAAACGGTCAAGGCAGATTCTCTGCCCACCCTGAGTCTGGTTCTGCTTGAGGTTTCGTACTCTTAAAAGGAAGTTTTTCCTTGCCACTGTCGCCTGGTGCTTGCTCACGGTGAGAATTGTTGGGTCTCTCTCTGTTTAATAATATAATAGAGTCCGGTCTAGACCTGCTCTATATGAAAAGTGCCTAGGGAAAACTTCTGTTGTGATTTGGCGCTATATAAATAAAGACTTGAATTGAATATTATGACATTTTTTAACTTTTTATTTCACATTTTTTAATGCCTTACTATACTATGAAATTGTTTTTGTCTTTCTACATTATGACATTTTTTGACTTTTTTCCCCACTTTTTTAATGCATTACTATAATATCACATTTTTTTCACATTTTTGACACCTTTCATTTCTATGACATTTTGTGACCTTTTTTTTTTTATCCCTACTAAACTTACAATTTGTGACATTTGTTGATGCCTTAATATAACAAAATGTTTACTGGATTAATATTACTTCTGAATTGCTTTTATATTACAGATTACTTTTACTGTTACCTCTTATATTAGATAACTTCTACCATTACATATTACTTATGATATTACTAATTACTTTTACATTACTTCTATTAATACAGATTACTTATATGTTATTTTTATATTGCAGATTACTTCTATTATTACACTTTCCTGATATACTGAATACTGAAAGTAAACAATTTAATGTCAGTGCTCTGAGTTGAACATTTTATGTAAAGCTGTTTGTGAATTACCTGGACTCCTCTGTCCTGGTCTCAAAGAACTTCTTTATTGTACGAGGACTCTGATTGTAGACGACGTCTCTGCGATTGTAGACTGATCACGGACAACATTGATAATATCTCTCTGATCACGGATGATGCCGTCGAATGAATCAGGGAACTCCGTCACTACCGACTCTTGCACAGGTCTCCGCTGGTCATGGACAATGTCTCTGATCGTGGACGATGTCTCCCTCATCCTCAACAATGTCTCTCCCATCCTGGACCATGTCTCTCGATTGTGGGCGATGTTGTACACGAAGTGGTGACACCTGGAGGAAATTAAAGAGAAATGTACAAAGGAAAATGATCAATACATGACTACCTATTCCTCATCAAGATTTTAACCATGAAAACACAGAAAAATACTCAACATTACAGCTGAACCAGAACATTTAACAAACATGGCTGTCTCAGAAAATTAACAGTTGACTATCATCACCTCCTGAAGAACCAACAACAAATATTTGAGAAAAAGCAAAATGATTAATTGTCTATCAACTAATCACTGCATCAATCATGTACGTTACTGTGAACTGCACAATAATATCAGTTCAGTATATTTTTAAATGTAGGATTTTAACTTGTGATGTTTGTTATACTTCAGTAAAAAGTCTGAGTATTTCTTCCACCACAGACGGTCATATACAGAATCATTATTTCACATTTCAACCTTCTTATTAACACATATTTATAAATGTCTTTGTCTCATGTTGTTTTCATTTAATGAATAACAACCAAATTAACAAAGGTGTTAGCAGCAGCGTATGTGAAAAAAAGTAAATAAGTAAGTAAATAAGTGTAGAACTGGTTGTTACACACTGTAAAGATATTATTAAAATCATTCTCTGACCACCAGTTAAAATTAACACACTTATGAACAACTTGCTCCAATGTTTTATTTGTAGAATTTATATTGTTTTGTACAGTGTAGTCTAATGTGGCTAGCACATACCCATAATTAAGAATTTCTGATCATGTACAATCAAACTGAAGATATTTTTCAATCCCATTTTGTCTGATCCTTAACAATAACAGTAACATTTGACATTTTTATGCCTTTCTATACCAAGGCATTTTTGATGCTTTACTATAACATGACATTTTTACTTCTATTTTGGATTACTATTACTTCTGCATTGCTTTTATATTACAGATTACTTTTACTGTTACATCTTACTTCTGATATTGCTAACTTACTTATTAATTGTGTGTCTATCAACTAATCATTGAAGCCATCATGTATGTTACTGTGAACTGCGCAACAATAATAAACACTATCAGTTAAGTCAATTTTTAAGTACAGGATTTTAACTTGTGATGTTTATTTTACTTCAGTAAATAGTCTGAGTATTTCTTCCACCACAGACGGTCACATACATAATCATTATTTCAGATTTCAACCTTCCTCTTATTAACAGATATTTAAAATTTCTTTGTTTTGTGTTGTTTTCATTTAATGAATAACAACCAAATTAACAAAGGTCTTAGCAGCAGCTTATGTGAAAAATGTTAAGTAAATAAGTGTAGAGCTGGTTGTTACACACTGTAAAGATATTATTAAAATTACCCTTTGGCCAACAGTTAAAATTAACACACTTATGAACAACTATACTGAACACTGATCATAAACAATTTACTGTCAGTGCTCCGTGTTGGACAGTCTATGTAAAACTGTTTGTGAATTACCTGGAGGCCTCTGTCTTGGTCTCAAAGAACTTCTTCATTGTACAAAGCCTTTCTGTGATCATGGACGACATCTCTGTGATCATGGATGCTGTCTCTGTGTTCGTGGACTGCATCTCTGACTGCGGACAATGTCTCTGAGATTATGGAGAAAGTCTCTGCGAGTCATGGACAACGTTTCTGGTCGTGGACAATGTCTCCCTCATCCTTGACAATGTCTCTTTGACCATAGACCATGTCTCTGTGATCACAGATGACATCTTGACGATTGTGGACAATGTCATGGACAAAGTGGTGACACCTGGAGGAAATCAAAGAGAAACATACAAAGGAAAATGATCAATTCACTACTACCTATTCCACATCAAGATTTTAACCATGAAAACACAGAAAAATATTCAATAATACAGCTGAAACAGAACATTTAACAAAACATTTTTATGCCTAACTATACTATGACCGTTTTATGCCTAACTAGACTATGACATTTTTGATCACATACTATACTGTGACATGCGTCAGACCTGGTGAAAAGTTATGTATTTTAGGGGTCTCGTGCATGGGTGGTGCCCCCTGGAAAGATTCAAAAGTGATCCCCCATTGGGCTTTGTTTGTTGTAGGTGGACGTAGGTGGACCACAGATATAACATGCTCAGATGTACAAAAAAGTCTCCTAATGTCATGACTTCAAACCAACAGGAAGCCATTTGACTTTAATACACAAGTTTGCTAATTTTTCGCCATTTGGGGATATTGTATTATTGGTTATCAAAAGGGCGTGGGCTTGGCGGCACCTCACATTTGCTTTTGCTAAAGCTGACATCCAGGTGTAAAGCAGCCAGGTACAGATGCAATATAATTAAAAAAATTACCACAAATAGACACAAAACGACGAGAACGGCATGATTGACCACAATAAACGGAGTTAAAATGACCGGGAAGGAACTCAAAGTTACAAAGAAATGCAAAATGTCGGTAAAGTGACTGTAAACAATTACAACAGGGATTTGAACAGACTATCAAGAGCTCTTTGTGTTTTCACCCGTCCACAACTCATGTCAGGGACGCCTCAGTCACGGAAATACAAACACAGTCTAACCCACGCGATAAAAACGACTGAAAAGGGAAAGAGGGTCTAAAGAAGTCCTTGAAAAAGGAAGCTAATGCTAACGCACGGCGCTAACAAAAATGCTAACACTAGCCGCTAGCTAGTTCGCTCCTTAGCCTTACCTTCGCGCCGCAGGTGTGTTCAGCGTCCAGCCTCACTCCTGTTAGACAAAAAAGCAGCTTCGACGCTTGTTTTAGCATCCAGGCTTCTTCAGTAAGTAAGGTTTCACAATACTGACAAACCAAGGCAACGGTTCAAACGTTGGTTTAAATCTGTTTTCAGACTTCGTTTCTCCGCTTCCCTGAGCTCCACCCAAAGGGCCGTGGGGGGTGGAGTGGGAGGGGTGTCTCTGACGAGTGCAGCCTGTGAAGCTACACAGATAGAATACACACACACACAGGGAGAGAGCGCGGAGGAATACACAGGTGAGATGTTGAACTTGTATCTCTTTCGTCGGACTACTACTACTGCGATTAGTTGCATTATCTTTAAAAACCGTTTAACACATTATTTGTTTGGATAATCTATTAAAATGTGTTTTCTTAACTTTAAAAAATTTGATTTGACGGGGTAAGACATTTGTTGGGGGGGGGGGGGGGGGGGGGGCTGCCTGTGTGAGTGAGGACTATGCCACACAGATAATATATAGATGCTGAGGTGAGATGTTGAATACTTCATTGACCACAATAGATTATCTTTAAAAACCCACATTTATTGATAATCCATAAAATGTGCTCAACCAAAAATCTGACTGATCGGGGACATTTGTTGGGGGCGTCTCCCCGCCCTGCGAGCCTGCCCCTGTGGTGTAGTAATTTAACTTTGCCTATGTGCTGTGAGAAAATGTCAGGAGAACTGATCACTCAGAAAGTCAAGTCAAATGTCACAGAAAAACAGGTGGAGGCTGGAGGGAGATGGAGAAGTAAAACTCAAAACAAGCAGTTTAATATTTTAAGACACACAGAGAGTTAGTGTATTTTCATACTCTGCAATGATGAATATCACAAAATTAATCAGGATACTAAATGTGTTAAGTTTACTAAAGCTGGAAAAAACGTTTAGATCAAATTCTTTATTTTAACAATGACATTTCTGTAACATCAGCCACTTTAAAACAACATGTTTCTCTCTCAGTCAAACAGGTGGCTTTCTCAGCCTCTCTGGTCACTTCTGGTGAATTAACACTTAGGCCCTATAACACTTTCACTCCTCTGGTCTTCAGACATGTTGTTACAAACATTGGAAATGCCTACAGCCCAAACACAGGTACCTAAACCCACAAAGTGCAACACTGCGTTTCACCATGAGAGGAGGAAACACTCCTTTTTCCTCAGCTGTGTGATACCTGTGCAAATTATCAGCTGGGAGGGAAAACACTTGATGTGTTGTCTTTTTTCTCACTGTTGACTGATCATTCTCATGCACTAAATAGTTCACAAATACACAGTGGACTTCTCATTTAAAAAGCACACAGGTTTTATTGCATATCAATTTCATGTATAAATTCTTCATAGCATTGGAAAGATTACATTTGGTATACATTGCTATTCTACAGAATTAACATCAGAGTCATATCTTTTCAATGAAATTTCTCTAAAGTACATCTTCAATAATCACAAGCATCAAAAGAACTGCAATTTCAGAATTGTTCAATATTATTCTACAATCCTTTATTGTTTTTCATTATGTCTTCTCCCACAAGTCTTTACTATGTCTTTCAGAGCCACCTGCCCAAACATCTGTAAGGCAGTCAAGAACTTGAAGTCAAACCTACTAACCTAACCACATGTACAATAAGTGCATCTACGGATTTATTTTTTTCTTCACTTTTTTTTCTCATTTTTTGATTTGATACACATTTCACAAATGGACATCATTATGACTGCTAAACACGTCATGCACAATATCTTTTTTTTTTGTTTGTTTTCAAGAAACATAACAGAGGCGATATACAACTCAGATTCAAACAAAACAAGCACCATCCATTTAAACCCATATTTTTCAATGATTTTTTTTTCTTCAGACAAATGCACCATTGTTTTTCATTCTTTAAAATACTATACAGTTAAAAAGAAACAATATGTATATTTTTACTTTCTCCTGTAACAGTGGGGGGAAAACAGCAACCATGTTCTATTATGCTGAAATATATTTCAGCGACCATCTGCCAGAATACTTTCTGAAGTTGGCAAAATGGAATACTTCAATGCCTTCAATTCCTTTGCTTTACACAGCGCGTACTTATTACAGTAGTCCATGACATGAATTACTACATATAGTCAACCTAAAAACCTAACGACCCAAGTCTTTACATTTTATAACCACAAGTTGGAAAACAATGTGTTTACCATGAATGAAACCTCATTCAGTAGAATTATAAAAAAAGACTTCTGTCTTTAGAAAAATGAGATGATGCAGCAGTCCTAGCATCACACTACCACCTGCTGTTGTGAGGAAAAATTACAGTGCTTCCGTTTCAGATTTTCCTTATTTCTTGATGTCGAGCTTAAGTTGCACATCTACTGAAAGTGAAACTAGTCTGAAAATTAATTTGTGTTCTCAGCTCTAGAGACCTAAGCCTGATCAATTTATGGCTTGGACCCACATGGTTTAAGTGCTAGTCTGAAAATACAGCATCAGGCCAAGTTCTCAAAGTCCCAGTACGCAGGAAGGACCAAGGCAACAATGATCAACAATACTCACCCTCCCCCCTCTGCCTCCTGCAGCTATCTACAGTTATCTACAGTAAATGACTCGTGCCCTCCATGGTACAGCTACCGTGTGGACCACATGGAATGAGCTTTCAGTATGATCTCAGGGAATATACTGTAAAGTTAAACTCATGATCAAATGTTTTTGTTTTCCCTGTACAGAATCAACTAGACATTTTTTTAGATGTGTTGGAGGGACTGACCAGCAGAAATATGATGTCCATTTTAATACTATCTGTGGTTTAGTTTACTCTGTTTTTTTTTCTTCTTTTTTGGTTTCATGAGTCCTCACTTTCCTTCTTGCACCACCAACAATTCTGTCACTCCAGTGTGACAAAGACCAGATGTTCATGCAGATGTGACTGTGTATTTTAGACTTTTGGATCATGTAATACAGGACATCTAATTTTAAAAAGAGTATTAGGTTACACTAAAACTGTCAAATGAAAAACAGAGGGAAAGGGAGCTTGATGTAATAGAAACAAGTCAGATTCAATAGCGTGAGAATGTAATGCCCTTTTCTGACATTCATAGTGAAAGATGTCCAAGTCTGACCCCACCCCCTCCCCATCCAATACTTTTAAACCAATTTGAACAAGACACATTCAGCATACTGGGTTAAAATGGTTGAACTGAAACAAGAAAAAAAAAACACTGCAGGACGTTACAATGCCAAATAGGATTTAAAACTAACTACAGCTATCTTTCACTATAAATAAAAACAGTTAATTTGATGGGTTCTTTCCATTTTGGCACACTAACGCATCAAAACCAGAGATTCAGAATCTCTCCCCCACGTTCTGATAAGTCATTCCTTCAGCAACAAGAGGATAAAATGACTTTTCTTCATTTCATTCCTCCAGTCATGACAAACAACCAGAAATAATGCATACACACTTCTGAAATCAAATATATAGGCGTAATAAGGAAAAAAAAAAAACTATGACAGCAAATGTAAGCTTGTGGACATGGAAATGATTGTCAGAGAACAAAACATTTTTCTATGGTTTATTTGGCATACCACTCTTGCTATGAACATCTGGGTTATTTTGTACGTGTATGACAATATCATACAATTTTGGTCCTTCTCTAAAATAATTATATTAACAGTTGCTTAGAGTGGTATGTGCCAAATAGCCACGCAGAAAAATATTTTAATTCTCTGACTCCAATCATTGAGAAACGTGCTGTCATATTTTTTGCTCTTGCTGTTGTTCGAAAGGTCAGCTGTGTGCCTGTGTTGTTCTGGTTGTTTAATAAAGCCAATGAAGAAAGTCATTACCTCCTCGCGTTGCTGAAAAGAGCGAACGCCTGTCGGCGTGAGGCGTGCGTTAGTGTGCTGGCCGAAACAACTGTTATAGTGAAAGATAACTGTGATTGAACCCCGTCTGTTGGCGTGTAACGTCCTACGTGTTTTTCTTCGTTCGGTTCGACCGTTCAACCCGACATGCTGAATCGACGTCTTCGTTCAGGCCAGTTTGAAACGGTGGATGAGGAAACGGTCGGGCAGACGTCTGGGCGTACGATGCGCTGATAATCTGACGTTTCTGACCGTCGACTCACTCTGTTTTTCGTTGACGGTTTGAATATTGACACTCTTTGAGTCAGATGCGTCCATGATCCCAAAGTGCTGCGTGAACGTCGGTCTTTGTCTGCTGGTGTTCGGTGTTGATTAAGAGAGTGGGGACTCGTGAGCAAAGAGGAAAAGCGGGCGAAGCAAACCGCAGATATTAATCGGACGTCTGTTCTGGTCGGTCACTCGGCACGTGGCAAAAATGTTCTGTGCGGACGAGGAAAACAAAGCGACTGATCATGGTTAACTTGCAGTGTATTCGAGATCGCGGCTCATTCATGTGGTCGCGATAGCTATGCCGTGAACTGGTGCTGTGAACAACTGCGGGAGGGCGGGGAAAGTGGTGACCGATCGTGTTATGATCACTACCGCGCAGAACTAAACGACGTTCGAACTGACGCACCAAACCAGCGTGTGAAACCATGAAGTGATCAGGGCAGGCGGTGTTTCGGACGGACTACTTTCGTCCAGATGTGCGGCAGCGCGACGTCGAGCGAAATACGAACGACTGCTGTGATTTCCTCACGGCGCGGCGAATGTTGATGCTGGGACGCTGCTGCATCGTTTTCAAGCGGGGGGCCTTTTTATGGTTCACGGATGGGGTTCAGATATGGTACGGCGCCGTGAGATAGACCGGGCGACTATATCGCTCGGTATTCATCGTGGACTGTGTGCGCTGGTAAACGGAATGACGTGTGTTCCGTTGCCAACTCAGTAAACGATGTTCGCTGATATGTTCGGCATGGCTCATTTGTGGTTGCTGTTTTCCTATTCCAGGGCCACATAGTATATATGTGTTCAACTTTAACACAACATAGTATTTAAAGAATGAAACAATGGTGCATTGTGAAAAAAATCATTGACGGATTGTTGAACAGTACTGTTTTGTTTGAATCTGGTATGTCTTTCTGTTATGTTTCAGCTATTTAAAGACCGTGACGCATGAACGTCAGCGTGTAATGTCCCATCCAATCAGTGAAGAAAAATAGTCATGAATGCTGTGCGACCAGCCAGTGGGTGTGAGTTTGACTTCAGTTCTGCAGGCTGGGCTGGGCGGGCAATACTGACGGAGAACATAATGACCGAAAATAATGAACGGTGCAGTGCGGTTCTTTGATAACGTGACGGTCGCTGCTGTTCGTTGAAAGATGTGACTCTGATGTTAATGTGCGCAAATGTCTTTCAATGCTATGGTGTGGTGATGACTGGCGGCTTCTGTTAACAAATGAGGTCACTGTGTGATGCGTAATGATCGGTGGCAGTGAGAAAAAGGCTCGCGCATCGAAATATTTCAGCTCGTCATTACCAGATATCAAAAGGTGTTCCTCTGCCGTGTTGACACAGTGTTGCGGAGTTTAATGCCTGGCTGGTGTTCCAGCTGTTTGTGGCTGCGTAATGCGAACCCGAGGAGCGGTATGAGACTGAGGTGGAGGTGAACCGGAGGCGAGCCTGGGCGAGGAGGAAGAACATGTTGTTTAAGTGGCTCGACAAAGTGTCGTTGAAATGAGATTTGATCGCGTTCAAACTGGCACGTTGTGTCTGGGTGTTCGTGCGATATCGAAATGCGCTGGCTGCGGTGATAATCTTAAAATGAGCTTCTTCGTTTTGATTTTATCTTCAGCCTCACCCTGTTTTTCTGTGACATTTGACGAACTTTCTGGTGATCGATTCTCCCTATTTAATGTGGTATCGGCCACCTCGCGTTTGACGATTAAGTGACTACCCGCGAGGCCGACTCACGAGAACAGAGGTGTACCCGGCAGGTAATGGCGCGTCAGATCGACACAATTAAGAAACACATTTAACAGATCAGGCTAATGGTGGGCAGTTTTGTGTGCTGACATTGATGGTCGACAGAGGACTGCGGATGCAATGATCCGCGTACTCCTGTGTGACTGGCTGCGCTCTCGAGACACCCGCCCCGCGCGACGGGCTCGGGAAGCGGAGAGCAGAGGTCTGGTTGGAAGCCGGCGTTCCGAACCGACGCACTGATTTCGTGATGAACGCCGCGCGAAGCCTGAATAACGGCGTCGGCTGCTGGTACAGCGGTGAACGGTTGTGGTACTGCGGCGAGCAGGCAAGGGCTGAACAGCAGCGACTGTGTTGGCGTGGGTCGCGCTCTTTTCGAGACTGAACCCTGCTCCTTTTCGTCGTTTTTATCGCGTGGTGGAGCTGTGTTTGTTCATGTTCAGCGTCTGACGCGGTTGTGTTGAGTGCTGAAACTTTCTTGTTCGTCAGGCTGTTCAGTGTTTGATCGCCTGCATTTTCTTCTTATTTGATTCGCTTCGTCATTACAACTCCGTTGTCACCGTTCTCATCATTTAATCTCGACGAGCCCCACGGTATGTGCGGCCTGGCACGCTGCCTGGACGGCTGGCAAGCAAATGACGGTGCCGCTGGCTGCGCGATAACCGGCTCTGTGTCTGAAATGGCGAAGAATAACAACTGGCAATATGATTTTAGTCGTGACGTGAAGTTTTGTGACGTGACTGTCTGGCGGTCTGCCATCACCTGCAACAAACGCGGACAAACTCTGTAACTTCGGGTCTCAATCTGCGTATGTGTGTGATCAAGCTAACCGTCTGATTGAAGCAAACTGATCATGTATATTGAACGTAAATGTTTGTTAAGCTGTTCTGTTTCTAATGACCAACGAATGACCACTGCTGTGTTTTAAACAGTTGGGCTCTTGATGAGCCAGGCAATGATGGTGTTCATTTTCGCTGTATGTTCTCTTTGATTTCACCGGAGTGTTTCACTGATCATGACGTGTCCACAATCATCCAGATCTGTGATCTGAACTGGTCTATAATCAAGAGACGATATCGAGACGAGGAGACGACCGAAGCGATCGTCCTTGATCACGAAACTTCTCCACTCGACCGTCGCGATTCGAAGACGATCCATTTTGGGGCGGCCTCATGGTGGAAGGATGATGGTCATGTTCTGGCCTGATGAAGTTCTTGGAACAGACACTCGGGTGGTCGCAGGCGTTTGCATGAACTGTCGGCGCGAACGCGGGCTTGATGGTGTTGCGTGATCGGTGTTCGTATGGTTGATTCGTGGTGTTTAACTGTTGACGAAACAATTTCGGCGTACGGTGTGCCGGCTCTGCTGTTGCGGCATTTTCACGTAAACTGCTGCTGAACGTTGACGGTTGTTATTCGTTAAATGACGGCGCAGGCTGGTGCAAGCCTGGGTAACCAGAGGAGGACAATCTGAAATGGCGATTATGTGAAATACTCGAACTGTTGCTGGTAAATAGGCATCACGGAGATCTTAACAACGGTGTTATTATTGTTGCGCGATTCTGACCAACGCATGACCTTCAGCGGATGATGGTACCTGATTAACAAGTAGTTAACGTATCAGTAGATATGGCACAATATCTGTAATGTGAGCAGTGCAGAGAGTGATGGGCTGGAGCCAAAGTGGTGGGCATCGAGAAATGGCGGTGGCTGGGGCGTGAAATGTTGCTGTTGAGGATCGGTGCTGGTGGGATTGACAATATTTCGGTTGGTGTGCGTGATCGAGAGATTCTTGATTATCGAATGTTAACTGTACGGTGAACCGCTGTACTGAAAGGCAACAAATTCTGCAAGTAAGGCTGATGAACGAGATTGTTCATGGTGTCGCCCGGTACGGCACGGTGTCGAAGACTGTTTAATCGCTGCGGTGGCAGCAGTTCTGCTGTTGCTGCTTGTTGCTGCATGAAGGATGAAGAAACGAATGGAAAGATAGATGTAGGGATGGGATAGATGAGAGTTAATGTGATGGAGGAAAATTAAAGAAGTTAAGGTAAAAGAAAAAATGAAGAGAAGAGAAAAGGAGAGGTGTGATTAATAAAAGAGATAGATAGGTAGAGGGAATAAATTGGGAGAAGAAAAAGGAGAGAGGAGTAGCAGAAGAAGCTGACCTAACATTGGCTTAACAGCAATACTTTTTTGTGAAGGGAATCTACATGTTCAGTCCATGTTTTACTTCTGTCAGTATATTCTCAGTATATTGCATTGTTTTATAAGTGTGTATAAGGAGCAGTTAAAAGGTTTGTTAATAGGTAAATATATATGGTGTACATTGGCTGCGGTTGTTATGTGCAGATAAACAGGTAAACATGATCCTGAACCTTGACTTATGTCGTTTTCTGTTTAGTTAACAAGATGAATACCTGCGAGTGTGTTCATAGCTCATAGCCAATGGAGCTGTCTCCGTCTCTTCCTCTTCCTCGTCCTCTTCATACACTCCTGTCGTGACGGGAGACGGGGACTCGGGCGCCTCATCGTGAGACTTCTCTGTCAGGCTGCCTTCCTCCTCCTCCTCATCGTCACCCTCCACTTCCTCTTCCTCTTCCTCCAGCCCCTGGAGCCCTAGCTTGGAGTTGGACAGACTGTGGCTTGGTGGGCGCTCCTCCTCAGCCTGGTCTGATCTGCAGAGGGATCGAAGGTCACAGCAGGGAGGAAGTGTTATTAATGTTGCTAAGTGTTTCAAAAGCCACTGCCTTTTTCAAGCTGTGTTAAGTTATATTTCAGTAAAGATAGGTTTATACAGGTACTACATGTTCCCTGTGGGAAAAAAAATTGTCAGACATTGTGACAAAAGAAAGAAAAAAAAAAAGAGTTCCCTCAGCCTCTAGAAGAAGTGGATATGAGTGAGGGCAGTCTACCTAGCCAATCAGGAGATTTAAATCTGAATCATGATGTTAGAGAGAGAAGAGGAGAGATGTATAAAGGAACTAAAAAGGAGGATATCTCTGAGGATTTTTTTTTTTAACAAATTGGCAATCATCAGTCTTTAAATCATCACGTGCTCTTTTAGTTGCTCATAACTGTGATCACAAAGTGAGAAGAACTTGCTTTAGTTTTTTCTCTGGTGTCTATATCCAGCCTGCAGCTGGGTGGCTGTTACCATTTCCTGATCAGCTAAAGACATGACTCATCATGGGCAGAGAGAGAAACATAAATAATCTGTTGACAGCATGCACAGTCCAACTCCAGTGTCCACACAAACAACATGGGTGCCAACAGTGTGCGCGGAGCGCTTTTCAAACAGCCTGCATATGATTAATTGGTCAGTTCCTCAGAAACGGAGCAGGAGATGGCCTGCCTTAGACTAGTTCCTCTACACTCTGTAATGGTGGAACATACTTTGTGTGACTGAAGGAAGACGATGGCTGATCTGCAAACAGGCTATCAGCACACCACCATTATGACCTGCCATCTGTACATTTTCCAGCCAGCACCCCAACTCCCCCTCCATCACCCCCTGACCACGATGTCATGGCTCATGATATCATTTCCTCTGGGACGGCAAATTTACCCCCTCCATTTTTTGCCACACAGTGGACATTTATCAAATCAGACAGGATTACCTCTGGGAAGGGGTGCACAGGAACAGGATTGGGTCACACACAGTGGGTGGGTAAATACAAGTTGGGGGACTTTTAGAGGGGCGGTGGAGTTCTCCTCTTTCAATCTAGATTAAATATCACCATAATCAAATTGCTGAGCTGGTTGGCGGGGAAAAAGTCCATGCCTGTGCAGAGAGAAAGAAGCGTAGCTCTGACATAAGGGGCCCTGGGTTTTGTCATTTAGTCTAAACACGTCAGTTGGGTGTTTGTGTTAGTGGGCTAGGGGTATGGGTATAGCCAGTGGATGGGGGAAGAGCTCCATCATCAGTGGATCTCCTAGATAAATGCCTCAACCCGAGTCCCCCTCAGGGTCCTAACTGCCTGCCACTGAAGCCCAGTTCCAGACGAGGGACCAGCTCCAACTTTAGATTTATCCAAACCGTAGAGCTCAAGCCATGGCCTGGGTGCTTGTTCCAGCCCTAATTATGACCTGGATTATGATCCAGAGTAGACAGATACCTCTTAGTCCTTCAACACTGCAGTGTTGGAAATATCCTTGTACATCTAAACCCCCTAACTCGTTTGTTTGAAACTTCCCACCCTCAGCAGTGCTGCCTCAGCTTCTATGACGTCCCCAGCTGGAAACTAGTCAAACAAAGTTTTCATGTGAAAACAAGAACTACCAGGGACTTTTATTTTGACTGGCTATGATGTTGAAAAAAGGGCATTGAAAAGAGGAGAAACTGCATTGCGAGGGCGGTTAAGAGCGATTACAGATAGTCATCCATGAATGTGTGTTTGCGTTCGGCGTTTGACTTCAGTCACTCAGAGGGAGAATAAACAGTGGGCTGTCTGGTGGGAGGACAGAAAGCATAACACTTAGTCTGAATTACAGATATTAAAATGTCAGGCCAGTTTGTTGTGGATGAGACTCAGTATTGATCCCAGATGGCAGAGGGGCTAAATTGCCACTGGGTCTGCTGGCCATAATGTGTGTTGACAAGAAGGAGGGGGGATGATGGAGGAAGAGGCAGACAGAAAGTGAGACTACCAAAAAGGAATTCACATCACGAACAAGAGAGAGATGAAGAGTGTATAGAGTTGAGGAAAGAGGGCAAACCACTGACTGAAAGAGAAAAAACACTCCATCCTCCTTTTCTTTTGCAATACCCTCCTCTTGCCTGATACCCCTGAAGCTTACCACCAGCTGAGCTACTAACACTGAAAGCATTTCAGAACTTAAAGCAGGAGGCTGACCTTTTCATTCACAGACCAGAGTGGCTGTTAGGTTTAAAAATAGGCTAGCCATTTTCATCATCTTACAAGAAAGTTAAGGTTTTTAGAGTGCAGGAAAAAATTTACCCACTACAGCGACAATCAGCAGGTATAAACTGCAGCTCTCCACAAAGACAGGACCGCCCTAATAAAGTTTTTCCCATCTGAAACGTACTACATGGGTGTACTGCACTCTCCACACAATTCTAAGTAGGTTTTAAGTTGTGTGTTCAAAATGAAAAGATGGAAATCTAATTCTCTTCAAAAACTTCAACCTGCATACTAATTCTGCCTGATTTAATTTTTTTATGTTGCTGAAATACACCATCGTCTCACAATGCTTTGCACAAAAGAAAATGAGAAGCAACTCAGAGCTGCAAATGTTAAAATACATTGTGGATGTGTGGCAGAACAGATGCAGAAAGCTCTTAGAAAACAAAACAAAAAATAGCAGTGGCATTAAAAAGTTGCTGGTGGATTAATTGTTATTTAATGTATCAACTAACCAACTGCAGCTACTCTTAGTATGTGGTACAGAGCTGGGACACGGCTCTTAATGTTGGTGACTATTGCCAAGAATTTTCAAGCCACTAGAGAGCACTGTGCACCAGGCACTTGGATGAATGCTGTTGTGCACAGGGGAGAGGGAAGGGGCTGCAGGCCTCAGAGCACAACTGTTGCTTTCACTTGGTCAAATGCTGTGTCTTCCTGCATTTCCACACCTGCTAAGACTAAATGTCCTGATAAGATGAGAGGGATCAAAAAGTTCCTTCTAATTTGACTGTTCTTACTTCTTCCGAGTTCGGACTGAGGTTAGATTTAGTATGGGGCTGGGGTAAGAATCAGATTTTGGCATGAGGAGTAGAGGGGTAGGCTCCTGGATCAAATGTAATCACTGAAGGTCTCTGCAATACAAATGTGGTCCGTGTGAGCATGTTTTTTTTTTTTTTGTTACCTCTTATCCATGGAGCTAGAGGCCTGGTTCATCTCACTGTTGGAAATGAAGTTGCGGATTTCTGAGAAGTACGAGTCTTCCTTCTCGTCTAAAAGTGCATGATTGTCGGGCTCGGAGTTTGGCGAGGAGATGGTGGTTCCTAGGTTGGAAAGCATCCCGGACTGTTGGCTCACTGTTGGGGAAAGCGTGCAGACATACACATCCACACGCATCAACACACATGGACATGCACACCAGCCACATGTACATACACACAACCAAACACAGAAGGATGATTAGTTTGATGATCATCAGACATGCATAATAGATGAGTTTAAGGAAAATTCTAAATATCATGAGGGCTATTATGCACATTATTCACATTTTAACATTATATCAAAAAGTTGAGATTGTGCTTTTTTTGTTAAAGCTCTGTGAAACTGGGTTGAACATATTTTGACAAACAGGAAAATGTTTATGGAATTTTGTGCAAAGGATAAACAGTGGCAAAAGACAAAGGACAAGGCTTGTAACATTTTGACAGACGGACTTCTGTATATGCTTGTTCTTTTTGCATTTGCCATATTATTTCTTCATAACCCTATTTTTTTATTCCCAGAAATATAAAGGAGAATGCCACAGTCAGAGACACTACATTTACATGTACAACATTCACACCTATTTTTTTCCAACCTGAAACACTGAAATTATATAAGGAAGAGCTGAACTAAACAGCACTCATTACTCCAATTTTTTTCCTAAAAGACATATTTAACTATTACAGTATCTGAGGTTGACCCACATTGTTTCGCTCATGTGACAACACTGGCTCATCTCTCTCATATAGTCTGAGCTGATCACACATGCTGTCTCCTGGCAGCAGCTGAAAATTCAGGCACACTCACACACAGGAGATGCCGAGCTTAACCACAGTCTTTCACCATTGGCCAATGTGTAGTCAAACTCGAACCTTACTTTAGACCTCATATTTAGGTAACATTTATAGGTTTAGAAAAATATTTTCCTTTCTGTTGTTTTAATCCTGTCCTGTTACAGATTTTATGGCATTGGTCTTGGATGTATGTCAGTGGTATTTCAGGGCAAAGGATGGTGTAATTTACAAAATATAAGACAACCCATGTTTATGTTTAAGTTAAGGATAGTGCTGGAGTGCAGCACATAACATTTTGAGCAAAAGAGAATATAGTCCAAAAATACTGATTTGCCAGCAGGAGCCAGTCGGTATTCTCAGTCTGTACCTTTGCAGTTTACACTGAATGGTTTTAGCAGATGCTATTGTTTACTTCAATTTGACTCAGAATTCAGGAATCAGTTTTCAGTGTTCTAGTCAAGGATACATCAGGAAACATCTGGTCACTCTGCCACATGGAACTTGTTCATGAATTGCCTCTTATTAACATACTCATGTCAAACAGTGGCATTCTTTGGAATTTGAGAAATTTGAGAATGTGTTTTGTGTGTTGATGATGTCCCAGCAGTCTACAGCTCCACTGGGAATGAGTTGCACAAATGCATTGCCTTATTTCATTAGGGTGTCATTTTGAATTTAGAAACATTAACACGATTGTGAAGCACAGATTGTTTGGATGTAAATGTTCAAACATGCAATCGCTCAGTTCAAAAATGTAGTTTTCCATCCTTATTAAGGGGCATACTTCCATGATGGATATAAAAAGGCTGTTTTTGGCAATGCAGTAGGAAAAGCAAGTGTGAATTCTTTAATTAAGCGGTTTTCCCACTTTAAATCATTCATGACACCAAACTAAACATTTATTGAGGTGAAGATTTAAAATTTTCCAAATGGGTAAGGTAATGTGAGCCATTCATTATTCAGTCCATTAACATAACATAAAATTCCCTGTTTGATAACTAGACTGCAGTTTTCACAGCCTCACTTGTCTCAGAGAAAAAGGAGTCATAGATGTTGCAAACTGACCAGGAATGTTCTCATGCTCATGCTTCTTGAGATGGCGGTCGAGGTTGGTTTGCTGACCAAAGCAGCGGTTGCACAAGTGACACTTGAAGGGTTTCTCCTTGTTATGGATGTTGCGAACGTGGCGTTGAAGATTGGATGAGATGCTGAATGAGCGGTCACAGTATTTACACCTGCCAAAGGAGAACAGGAGGATGCGAACATGAGTTAAAAGAGAAGCAGAGTGGTATAATGAGCAAGAACTGCTTTTCAACCACAGAAGAAAGCAGGGTTCATGGTGATTTTATTATCCACTGGCTAAGGTGAGCAAGAAACTCCTTAAGGCTCACATTATTTGTTAAAAAATACTCAAATTGTTTTTAGATATTTTACAGACTAGTAGATCTTTCAGTAATTGAAGTGAAGATAGTAACAGGAGGACTGTGGAGTTGGTAAAAAAAAAGAAAGAAAAAAGAATAATTCAAACTACATAGTGGTTGTGTTGCAAATGTTGTTTTTTAAAATACAGTTTTCATTATATATATTATATTTTATATATGATTTTAACCAATTTTCTCAACAGATGCACCAACCCAATCCCTCAGCTCAGGACATCTGGCAATAACAATTTCCAATCTGATCCCAGCGCTCACTTTTTCCCAAAATACAATCTTTTTACCGCAACTCAATGGTATCACTCTTATCTAAGTAAAATTAGGCCAGGAATAGCTGAGTCAGCAGCCCACCATGGCTTAATGAATGCTACTGACACAAGGCACATTGAATTTTGTGATGACACTGATAAATAAACTAAATTTACAATTGGATTGCTCATGTTTGGCTGGTACCTGGTCCAGTGCAGGAACCTGATACCAATTCCACAGACTGTATAGGTGCATCCCTACTTTCGCACCTTGTTTAAAATAAAACACAGATAAAGTCCTGGATATTTTGAAATAAAATATATATTTTTAAATAAAACTGATAAAACAACAAACCCCATGTCAGAATAAAGTCCGACAGACAGAGTGCCAGCAGAGGGATGTCAAGTGTGGACAATAATAGTAAGACGAGCACACAAAGGGAAATGCATAAATAAAAGCTTTCACAAAGATTAAAGACTAGACTGAGTGAGAATAGAATAGAATAGTATACAGTACCTGTAGGGTTGTTCCCCTGTGTGTGTCCGCAAGTGTCTGGTGAGGTTTGCTGAACGAGGGAAGATTTTCCCACAGTACCTGGAGGGAAGAATGGATGGATGAGAATCTTTCACAAAATATGCATTTTATTAGCAATGACATGTGTATACATCTGACCAACACTGGAAATAAAATGCTACCCCACAGTGCACTAACCACTGGTGGCTGGTGATTTTTTACCTGGGTGGGGCAGCAGGCACTCAGGGCCTCTGCTTACACACAAGCAACATTGTACAGGCTTGGTAAACTAAGCCTCAGAAAAAGGCTACTATATTACAGCTATAAAAGAGGGCTGTAGACAAATTTTGTTGCTGCTTCCACATTGTATAACTTCATTTTCATTAGCATTAGAATGTTTTAAAAGACAGAACTAATTTGAAACATTTAACAATAATAATTTATTAAGTATAAAATTAAGCTTGATGGCTGGGGGCGCACAAGCGCTCTCTACTGGCACTAACCTGCAGGCGTAGCGCTCCTTGCCCTTGCGGAGGATGGCGTCTGAGAGGGATGGTGGTGGTGAGCGGAAGTTGAACAGTGGATGAGCTGAATGTTGCAGCGAATTGGGCGGCGCGTCCAGTTTTAGGGCACCAAAGCTCTCTAGCTTCTCTGTCATGGTCTCCATGGCTGACATCTGGGGTGACGGAGCATGTGGAAATTGCAAATGAAATTATTATATATTATTATGTATTATAACAAATCATTATTTCATGTATTAGGGGTTTAATTAGTAACCTTGTGGTGACAACCTCAATGTATCAGTTCTCTTGTAACAGAAATCAGTTTTATTTTAAATTACACTTCAACAGAAGCTACTGAAACTAGTTTGTATAGCTGCGTGTGTGTGTGTGTGTGTGTTTAAACAGAAAAGAAAGCACTGAAAACAAAGACACAATGTCAGAAAAAAAGAGGGAGCGAGGGAAAGAGACAGAGAACGGAAGCTTTGAGGAAGCAGTATATCAGAGGTTAGCCTTGTTGTTTGTGCTAACAGCGAGTCACCTCCATGACCTGTAACACATTCACAAATGCTCAAGTACCATTCCACCAGTACCCCCCCCTCCATACACCCTCACCTCCAGCTTCAGCCAGCACTTTGTTCTCTAACGCTTACCTTCTTCTGCCGAGGCTACTGTTGCAAGCTGGCAAACTGGCTAAATGAGGCATTCAAGAGTCCCGATTGGAGCTGTACAATATAGTTTGAGATACCCCCAACTGATAGCCGCTTCCCTTCCCCTAGAAGCTTGTGAACAAAGGGGGCCAGTTATGTAGAAGTTTATTTGCCAAAAACAGCTTACATCCTTCCTTTTTTAGTGAATACGGGACGGGAGAGACACAGGGACAGACACTCCGTCTCGACGTGTTTATTCGCAGTCTGAGAACGGGTGGAGGGAGAGCGGGGTGATTCCGTCATGAGACTGAATTAGAGGTGGCATTGTGTTTGGATCACTGGGAGGATCACAGCTGAGACACTCTGATATGAGAGGTTTTTACTTGGGAACCTGTGAAAACTTTTCATCTTGGTATATTTATCAGTTATAAGGATGCATTCACAAACACTGTAACGGTTTATGAATTAAAAGTGACACAGAGTATATCCTGTGCATTAACTTACTCTCCTTTGTGTCAGATGACAAGCTCTCAAAGACATCAAATATCTGGTATTTTTCCCAGTCACAAAAACTTTGCTTTTAAAATAAAAAAGGGCGAAAGAAATCCATGTAGGCTTTTCTTACTCTTTTGTAAAGGCATAACTACACACATATATATCCAATATGCAAACGCATGTTCATGTGTAGATTTATCTGTCTGTGTATGTACCAAATGTGCGTATTGCAAAGTCACAGTTGATTGAGGACACAGATTTCCAGGTCAGATTAAACCGCTTCCCCAACAAGAGCCCCCCATTCTCCTGGACACAAACACAGGATGTCCTTGATGGACACGGTGCTATTATCTAGCCAGCCAGCCAGCCAGAGAGAAAAAAACTTGGAGGGGATTGAGTTATTAGCTGGCCTGTGGGCTCCCAGTACATGAAACAATGCCACAACTAAGATTAGCATGGCCAAGAGAGGTAGTTTGTTACAATTCAAATGGTTATTATTCTCTCTTTTATTAATACTATCATTCCTTGTAATCAAGATTTGTAGAGGCAGGGAGGGTCTAGGGACAGCTGAACAATGTGACTGATTATCAAAGGGGCTGCGATAACAGACTGTGTCTTCTGAAAAAGGTAGAAGTGACGAGGTACACAGGCGCCATTCAGTAAACAAAGGAAGAAATCATACAGAACCCTTGAGAAAATAGCATCAACACTGTGGAATGATGGTGCATAGGGCCCTATCAATTCAGGTTGCAGCAGCGTGGGAGGCAGGAGTGAGGTATTTTCACATAATACATGGTTTGAAAATAATAGTTGATAGCATCTGGGAATAATCAGCCTGTATGCAATACCTGGACGTCAATTCCCCTGTTTGGTATTCCTTTGCTGTAGTTTTTGTTCAAAGTGCATGTACCGTTTACTGTTTCTACCTAAGATTACATGAAGTGGCTTCCTAGATCCCTAGATTTGCAGTGTGCTGTAAGCCTACCTGTGGATGGAAGAGTGGTGGTGAGGGCCTGAGGAACTTTTCCTTCAGAGCTCCTACAGGGTCGAGTAGCTTCCTCTTCTCCACCCTGCTGGACCGACAACAAGGCAGAGGGTTACGTACCAAGGTCAGATTCATCACCAGCATCCAATCACACACTAACCACCAACTTCTACTTTCTTCAATGTGTGTACATAAAAGCCTTGATGTTAGTAATGTGGGAATAGCAGTTCCTGGTCTAATCGGGGCTGAAATACCTGTATATGGGGTCCATGAAGAATGCTGACGGCTTGGCATAATGCAGGGGTGGTGGCTGGTGTGGCTGTGCCTGGGGCTGCTGGTGCTGAGAGATGGAGGACTGGTGCAATGACTGGGAGTGGGGGTGTGGAAACCCAGCTGGGGTTTCATCCTTGATGGAGATCCCCTTTCCAGCTCCATAGATGTGATTCTTTCGATTTTGTGGCTCAGCTGCCACACCATTATGACCACCTCGGCTCCGGCTGCCAATGCTGAGGTCCAGTGGCTGTTCTTCACTGCTAGATATTGCTAAAGGTCCACTACTGCTCCCAGTACTACTGTTGGGGTTTGAGGGATTTGTTGGGGTGGGAAGAGCTAACTTGGTCTCCTTGGGCTTTGTGGTGAGATCAAATGGTGACTCGGCTGTGGGAGCAGGAGCCCCTGGGGCACCAGAAACTATCTTGTGCAGTTGCTCACGAGGTGACTTGGGCTCTGCCTTAAAGAACATGCTAGGATTGAGGGCGCCTCGATCAGCACTGAAGGGATAGAGGGAGTTGTGGAAGTTGGGCAGGAACTGAAAGGGAAACATGGAATGGTAGGGAAGTGGACCCATCTTCTTCTCCTGATGAAGACCAATCAAACCTGGACCAAAATATTTCTCAGCAATAGAGGCGATGGCTTTGATGGAATCTGTGGTGGCTGCATTGGCATTTGTGGTGGTGGGTGGGAGGGCTTGCTCATCAGGCGGAGGAAAGAAGGAATGCTGGGATGATGCAGAGGAGATAAAAGGACGATCAATTGCTAGGTTCCCCGAACTAGACACAGCTGATATCAATGCACTATTTGTGTCTTCTAACTGGTGGCCTTCTTGACTTGACATGGCCCCAGATGGCTTCCTTCTTTTACCACTTCGCTCGCGTTCACTCTCTCCATCGCTCTCCAGATCAGAACCATCACCTGAAGCAGTACCAGTGGTGGTGTCCAAATCTGTCCCACTTGTGGTATTAACGTCTTCAAGATCACTACCGTCAGACATGTCTGCCATCTTAGATTTTGGCTTGGCTTCTCCACTTGAAGACAAATCCAGTTTGTTTTCTTTCTCTTTGTCTTCCACCTGACCCAAACCATTCCCTCCATTGCTGTTTGTCGAGCTAACCAGGGAGAGCGGAGGTGCATCTAGGGGACTCCGAGGCAGCTTCACCTCCTGACTGCTGCTGCCCAGCGGGCTCTTTATCAGTGGACTGGCCGGCAATAAAGGTGGTCGCGGATACAGTGATGGGGGGAAGATACCTGGGAAACCATGTGGGAGGGATGGGAAGCCATGGGGTCCCGGGGAGAAGGGCAAGCCAGCGTGAGGGTGAGGTCGGGAGGGAAAGTAGTCAGTGAATCCTAAACCTGACTGGTTTAGACCAGCGAGGTGGGGATGATGGGACTTGGCCTTGGCCATAATGGGGCTGGAACTCATGGGGATGCCAGGGTTGAACATCCCTGCAGGAGAGCCATAATGGTTTTTGCCCTCACAGAAGCGGCGATGCTTGTTGAGGGAGGAGGTAGTGCTGAACAACTGCCCACAGTCCTTACACTTGATCTGGGTGCGGCAGTCAGCATGCATACGCTTGTGGCGGCAGAGGTTGGAGAACTGGGTGTAGGATTTGTGGCACACCTCGCCTGGGGGAGCAAAAAGACGCAGCCCATCAGGGCCTGGTTAAACCCATTTTAACACTGTCTCTAACTCTGTATACCAAATCAACTTCAACACAAACAACTGAATGGAAACTGCTAATGAAATAGCTCTGGAAAAGGAAGGGGGTGCTGTCTGTGGATAAAACCTACCACCTACCAAACCATACCACTCAATCTGCAAATTAAAACAGCAAAATGGTTCCTGATTTACTGTATCTGCATTGTATGTTACTGTCAAATAATTACTGAACACATGCAGAAATATCATTACCTTAAAATGAGAACAAATAGGTCTCTGATTTCTACTTTAAAAATCTGTATTATCTTTACTTTTTTTCATTATTGAAAGTAGTTCAAACTAATCTAAACTATATGTCATAAAGCTTTGTTTGGAAAATGAGAGCATAAATGATCGGGCCAAATCTTAGTTACAGTACATAATCAAACTAATAGCGACACTAATATGATCTCCGGATATGTGTGCTTGGTTAAGAAGACATAACACCATCAAAAATGTGGTGTACATGGAGAAGACACTACTGGATAATAGAGAGGAAGATGAAGTAGAAATAAAAGAGGTATAGAAGAAATGGACTGTTAAGGATGCAGTGGTCATTAACTTCTAAAGCTCTCACTTACAGATAAAGGGTTTGACACTGCTGTGGATGTGCTTATGCTGCTTGAGGCCTGATGAGGTGGCAAAGGTCTTGCCACACTCAGGACATGTGTGAGCGCGTGCCCCCACATGCTGGGAGCGGATGTGGCGCTGAAGGTTGCTGGGATCTGTGAACACCTGAAATTTGAAATACAAATACAATGTACTCCATAATTACTGAAAAATAAAAAAATAAAAAAAAACATCCCCCCCCCCCTTTTGTAATGGATTTTGACATTCTCTCCATTAATGAAAACCACAAGCTTTTCATCGCTTTAATATCTACATTAAGTTGCTGTTCTTTCAGAATCACTAAATCTATGTCCTGCACCATTATGAATTAAGGCTAAAAAAACAAGACCAGCAGAATTTCTGAAGCAGATAAAGCCTGTGTGTCCTGTGCACAACTTACGTGCCGGGTATGCTGTACCTTATCACAGTTTTCACACTCAAAGCGCTTGCCACTGTCATGTGACATCTGGTGACGGATGAGGTTGGACTTCCAGTTGAAGGCTTTGGGGCACTGGTCACACTTGTATTCCCTCTCCTCTGTGTGGACTATCATGTGTTGGCCCAGACTTGATAAAGAGAGCAGAAGTTCATCAGTGAATTCAATAAATCACACAGGTCCCGAAAGGATAAGTGGACTGTATGTATAAGAACGTGTACATCTTTACAAGTACTGAAGTGTGGTAGAAATTGTTATCATGTGTCTGCGTACCTGTATTCATTTGGGAAGATCTTCTCACAGTCTTTACACTCATGGACAGGTTCATCGCTGTCCTCACGCTCCTGTTTGAAGTCCTCTCTCAGTGTGTCAAAGATGGAGCCGGCACTGGAGCACGAATACTTCTGGTGCCGCCGCAGCTCAAGTGTTGAAGAGAACAGCTCATCACAGTCTTCACAGCGGTACATCTGCTCGTCTACAGGTACACACACAGGCACACACAGATTTGTTTAGCCATCACGATTCAGCTCAATGAAATTTTGAATACCAAGTGAAATCCATCAGCTGTGTGAAGAAAGATTTTACATGTTTAATATGAATAATACAAAATCAAATGTTAAATATCATAGTTTGACACTGTTTTTCAAAACCTTCAATCTTCAGTCTTATAGATAGGATTGCAAAATCTAAATAAACATAAATAAATAGTACTAACTTGCTAACTATTAATAATATAAACCCATTTTAAAAATAATTCATTCAATTAATTTATTTATTCATTTTGCAACCACGTTTATCAACATAAAATTAAACTGAACAAAAAAAGTCCACATACAGATAAAGAGCAAATAGCAACATTTAGAGTAACACTCTCAAGTTTTATCTTCACATAAACTGAAAAAGATTTTTAGTACTATAAGCCTATCAACATTTTAAGCAGCAGCTGATATCTGATAATCTACATGTAATTGTGTCCACTGGCTTCTAATGTATGCAAACAAAAATGACTTAATTTCATGGGAGTCAAGACAACACCAGCTTTGCTGTGCACAAAGAAATGAGTGAGTGCTAGCTTGCATCCTAGTATTTATTAACTCCTGCAGGTTGCATGTTCCTGAGGTCAATTGTGCATAAATACCGTCAATAGTACTAAACAAGAAACAAAATCTTCCACCTATCTGTTAGTTAAAGTTAAACAGACTCCCATTCAGATGGTAAAAGCAACAATCCTGCAATTGACATTCACATAAAATGGAAATCAATTAGCAGTGAAATGTAGCCTTCATTAACACAGTTAATTGCTTGTTAAAGCAAGTGTTTGCTTAAGACTATAGGTGTAATAGCACACAGGGGAAACAATATGGGCTGGCCTTCCCCTTCCATGTTGATAACCTTTACAATACTTCTCACCACCAAGGTCAAACGCATAAAACTCGGGCCAGCCTTTTCAATAGCAAGTTCCTGAGTCAGACGCCAAGTTCAACAGATCAGGGGAAAGCCCAGTGGAGTGTCTTTGTGCTGGGGCATAAATGTGTGTATGTGTGTGTGGATGTGCAGGTGTTTATGTGAGCATTTTCCCAAAAAGAATGAGCCACAAGGAACAGAGGTAAGCAGGGGCACAGCGGCGCCAACCCCATGGTGATTTCAGCGCCAACCTGCCATACCCTCTTTGCCATGACCCAAGCAGCCAATGCCTGAGTTGGTCCCCTAGGTGTCCCAACACGCCGTGCACACCCATCCATCATTTCAAGCCTCACTAAATGGGTTTATCCAAAATGACTTAGAGTGCATTGCTCACCTGTTTTCTACTGCATGTGACCGTTTATTCAGCTGGAACTTCTTAGACACATTAAAAGGGCATTAGTGTAGCAACATCGATGTGTCTAACCTTGGGGAGAAGGATAAATGACCTTCTGGTCAATGGGCCATTACACTGAGCTCAGATGCTAAACTAACTAGCTCACTCTGACACTAGTGTGCACATATTTCACAAAGAGCGAGTGTTTTACTGTGCGAGAGTTGGTTAGTTGGTTGGTTGTGAGGCCCAAACATCTCGACTCTCCGATACTTTTTGTCTGTAGCAGACAAGAGTGGAAAATGTTTTTGAAAAAAAGAGGTGGCTCATACACAAGTACAATAAACTTTGTTGAATTCAAACCATGGAAAAAATGTGTGAGTATAACAAAAGAACTCCTCCTGCAGCGGGGACACGGGAGTCGAGAAATCATCTGAGTGGATACCCAGGTGTGCATGTATGTGCATGTGTGTTTCAGTGAGGATACACGTAAATGAAAGGTGCTTGCGTGTGTGCATCAGTGTGCCTGTGTTTTTTCAGTTAGTCTGGTCTGGGCGGTTGGGATGGGATGGGCTGGGGTTGGGTGGGGGGGGTTATAAAGGGGAGACTAATAGCTCTCTGGGAGACGAAGGGAAGCACAATTATGTGCAGTTTAGCAGCTAATCTGGGAGCATGGGTGAGGTCTCAGGGGACTCCTCAAGTCCTCTACTTCAAATTCCTTCTCTGATAAGCCAGACACAGAGAGCAGGGCTGCGCTGCCAAGCTCCCACTCAGCCCCGCTGCCTTTCTCTCTCTCTCACTCACATAAATACACGGAGACAAGCACACAAAACAGACACTTTCATCCCCACAGTAAGAGGACTTTTGCCCGTCTTTCTTTGACCTCCTCTCTCTCTGTTTTCCTGTCCCGCTGCCTCCCAAACAAACATCTCCAAACAGTAGATGAACTGTAGTGCTTTGTTTCTGCCTGCCTTCATCCCTCTCTCACACCTAACACACAACGCCAAATACTTTGGCTCTGACACACACATTCTGGCAGGTGGAGTGTCTCTTTTCCCCCCTCCTGTCTGCCTCCCTCTCTTTATATTTCACATGCATGCATACACACACACACACACACAGAGGAATTGAACAAGTCATTTACAAGTCTGCTTCATCTTTGACACACTCCTACAACATGCCAATCTGGTTCTCTTCAATAATGTAGCCTGCTTTGAGCTCCTGTTTCCTTCTGTTCCTCTGGCATGGAGATCTGTGCATAAACTGTGCATCATGCAGGGAGTTGGGGGAGTGATGGAGGGTGGAACTGGTGAACTGCAGAACATCTCACGAACATCTTGTTCTCCCTCCACCATTTTATAATCAATGACAAGTAAGAGTAATCAGATTTTTTTTTTTTCATTCGTGGTTCCAGAAAGACTGGAAACACAACAAAACAATGTTACCTGACAACAGCACTTCACCACAATAAGTCCAAGATGTTTAAAGAAATGCAGCGGAACTATGGCCCCTTTTACGCTCAAGTGAACTTTGAAAGAAAAGCCCAGATCGACATTGAATAGCTGTCCAAGTTAGATTATGAGATAAAATATTGAACATATTCAGTCTGACGTATAGAGACACGGCTGAAAGGTAGTGAGTACAGTGAGTCGGATTACCCACTCAGAGAGGGCAGACGGGTGGGTGAGAGGCACCTAAAAATGTGACGCACTTTGAAATGTGAGCCAATGTGCAGACAGCGGTGAGCAGCGCGGGGGGAGGCAGACCTTAGTGTAACAGCGGAAAAGTTCAAAATTAAAAACAAAAATACGCAGAAATTAATTTGGCGGATGGATTTGATCTAAACATCAGTTTTGAACTGATGTTTAGATCAAATGAATTGAACTTTAACACGTTTAAGTAGAAACGAGGGCTAAAAGACGACAGCATTAGCCTGATGACAAAATAGGATTTCAGGCTGCCATCAGTCTGATTAAGCCTGTTTTTTTTTTTTATCCTTCTAACTATTAAACAATTTAACAATGTTTGTTATCACAGAAGCAGGCTACGCATTAACGTAAATATGTTTTTTTAAATAACTCAGATCACGGGACGATTCCCCGGGGCATCAATTCACTAAAGGCACGAGGCTGTGAATCTGATAGTAAGGTCCCTAAAGGCCACAAAAATGTGCAAAAAGGCTTAGGTTGAATTTCTGGGGACGAGACTTAATGTCTCAATAACAAGATATTATAATCTTTCTTTGTCCAATAAATACAGAATTCCCAAATTTAAACTTTGAGAATTCCCGCATAATTTGTTTCTGAGGACATGGCTTCCTAATATTTTCTGTTTGATCTTTGCTCTCCGTTAACACTTAAGTTCAATTTACCTAGGATGGAATATGACAAGTGCCAATTGACGCCCTAATACGGCGTTTCAGGCGAAGAGGCCCATTACATTGCAGCATTGTGAGCGCACAATTCAGACCAGACTCTTACGAGTGGCCTTCATTATTGGCAGGCCTATTTTAAATGACAGGTCCAAAACGGCCTTCAACCAGACGCTTTAATGCGGGATTTAATTCCATCCTGGAAATTTATGATTCGAATAATTTACATTTCTTGAGGAAAAAGGGGAAAAAAAAAAAACTCCTTGGAGGGAGAAATGGTGTCTTTTTTCCCCTCCCGTCACATTAGCGGGGTTATGGAGTGTGTTGGCCGCGAAAGCAGCACAGGATGCAGGTTGGAGTTTGTTTAAAATGTGCGCTAATGACGCGCATTAATCTTACCTTGTAAGTTGGGTGCCATGGATCCCTCGGGGAAAATACCGTCCTTCATATACACTAAAAGCTCCTCCCCTGCTTCAATGTCCCGCACAGCTTTATAATAAATCTGAGGGAGGAGAGAGAGAGAAAGAGAGAAAGACTTTAACTTAAGGTCAAAATGGAATTAATAAGCCTGACCCTCACATATTTACTGTCACAGATACAGCAAGGGCCATATGTTGAAATTGATAATATTAGCATATTAATAAAATTGTTATTAAGAAAATAAAACACAATGCTAGCCCAAAAATAAACGACATTATCCAGGCCGCAGCAGAGTATGACATCTGAAATATTAACAATAGTTTCCAATTTTTTGTACTAATTAAAATTCGGGCTGTCGAAGGTTGTTTTAATGTAGCCTGTGATACAACACAATGATTTATTCCACATTCACTCAGACTTTATAAAATAAACACAACGAAAATAAAGTAATAATTTTCCCTTATTACAAATCACTTAAGATAAAACAAACAAACAAAAAAAATCTGGTTCTGTGTTTCTTCAAGTACTCAAACATTCAAAAGAAGAAAATGCAGAAGAAACCCAGACGATACAAATGCAGCTGTACTGAGTCTAAACAGTCTGAAAGAAAAGTGGTGAATGAAACAAAAATAAACATCAAACAGCTCAGCTGCTCTCGTGCGTTTTTTTTTGTTTTTTTTTTTTTAATTTACAGCTGCAGCAAACCGGGAAATGTCGGCTCTTTATCTGCACAAAACAATTCATTATACTGAGGCAGTTTAACTTGCGTGATCGAGAGTAAATTATTCCTGGACTAAGTCTTTTCTGCTCTAAGTACAGACGAGGAAAACTGAGAAAACAAGAATAAACTTGTGGCTAAATTCGAGGTCATTCAGCAGGCCTTATGCAGTCTCTATACAACATCTGGGGGGAAAAAACTGTGAATTAAACTAAGCGCACACACTCACATACAGTCTAAAGACAATTGATTCAACTGGGTCACAATTAACTTGTTTCGGTGAAAGATATTACAGCATCACAATAAACCACAGCGCACACGGATACTTCAAGCTTCATGCAGAAAATGTGGTCTCTGAACACATGGGGGCGCTCTGTACCAATTCAACGATGTCACCACAACAAGGAAGGCAGAGCACACTCATTCATACTCATACACACACACACACACACACACTCAGAGAACCATACACACAAACAGAGAAAAAGGCTGGTGAAAATAACTTCCAAGACTTAGTCATCTTAAGATGAGACCAGGACCAGGGTAAAAAGTATTATTATTCTTATTATTCTTATTCTTATTCTTATTATTCTTATTCTTATTATTTACAACAGTTAGGCGACACACAATCGCTGCGGAAGCCTCTCTATACTTTTTCGACCTGACCTTTCTTTTCTCCGTGAGACGGAAGAGTTGAGAAAGTTGCGCGGCGCTGCGGAGAGCCTCCAGCTGCAGTAACACTTCAGTCCCGGTGGAGTTGGCGACACAACCCATAGTAGGTCTACCGGAGAGGGAGCGGGGCGCTGGCGCGGACAGGGCCGGGGAGAGGAGGTGGCGGAGCGGCCAGGCGCGCTGCGGACGGTCGGTGATCTGTTCCCTCTGGCTGGGTGAAGCCCCGACGCTCCTCCGCTGGGCTACTCTCTAATCTAGTCAGTGAGCGCGTCTTTGATGATGATGAGTCTCTCTCTCTCTCTCTCTCTTTCTCTTTCTCTCTCTTTCTGACTCTCTCTCTCTCTCTCTCTCATTAGTGATTCCCTATTGCCCCTTGGTGCTCTCTCGGTTACCCGTCGGCCACTCCTCCTCGTCTTATCTCCAGCCAAAAGGATTGAGGGATCTGCGGCGCAGACCCCTCCCCGCATCTCCGATCCTAGCCGCCGCTTCGGCCGCTTGATAAATCTATTATTGATGTAAATAATGGATGAAACAGCCTGACAGACTCGCACGCACTCTATCACTCACTCTGTTACTCTCACACACACTCATGTAGCGCGGACAAATACACGCACGCGCACACGAACATATAGATAAGCACAGAAAATATTTCAACAGGCCTGCTGACAATGTGTTATGTTATTTAACTTTTTTCCCCCCCGAAACGCAGCAACATTATTTCGTTCACTTTCTTCCAGTCTGGCCTAAACATAACTGCACTAAGACTGGAGCAATTTCTTCAAACTCTGGGGTCAGGTCTGGATTATAAAAATATTAACTTGGTAAAACAACATCTTTATGCAACTTGTGAAAAATTAAAATGTCTCTTTTTATGCATTCATCATCAAGCAGTTTTTTTTTTAAACTATCCACTATTAATATCATTATTTGATTTTTCCTTATAGTCATTTTAATTGTATTTGTCGAGAAAACAAAAGAAAAAAAAAAAACATTGCATCCTTGAGACGCAATATGGGGACTGGCGAAAAACAGTTGAATAATTTATAAAGGATTAAAAACATCGCAATATCCTATTTAAATACTTATATCTTGTATTCTATTTATTTCTTTTAAATCTCATAAAATACCTTGTTAGTAATGACACATCTTCCTCATTTTATGAAATGATTCTAATAAAAAATATACACATTTTTCTTTTTAATAAACATGGCCAGTTAATAAATAAGGATATTTTTATTACATTCCTAATTATTAATTGTTACATTTACTGCATTTTGAGTCTTTAAGAATCTTTGTTTTTATGTGTGTTTTTATTTGTGTGTCTTTGTGTGTGTGTGTGTGTGTGTGTGTGTGGTGTATTCTACAGTAAGGTCTGCACACTCAGACCTGTCTTGACCTCTTCCCATCTCTGTCCAGTGTTCAGGGGACAGATGCCTCATCGATCAATGCCAGCCGTAGGGCCCGCAATAATCCCCCACTGTGGTCTCACACACACACACACACACACACACACACACACAAACAGACACACAACAGTGTCTATTTATTGATGGATCAGTCCAGGGGTAGAGGGGCAGATCAAACAGTGTTGGGAAAGGGCTCCACTCCAAAACACAAAAGATGAAGGACTGACAAGAAGGTGGACAAGGTTCATCTTCTCTTTAAACCCCCATCTCCTACCCACCCACCTCTGTCTCTCTCTCTCACTCACTCACTCACTCACACACACACACACACACACACACACACACACACACACACACACACCACCCATTGCGCTCTCCGTTTCCTTCACTAGATGCGACTTGGCCTTAGAACCACTGAATGGGCTCACTTACACACTGGTTTTGGGTGATTGTTGCCATTCTAAATGAATGGGAATTATTTCATTGGGCTAGACACACACGTGCACAAACACACAAGCACACACACACACAAATGCACAAGGCTAACTTTGTTTGTTGCCTTGTTTTGTTCTGCCATCATTTAAGTAGCCTGAATATTGCATTAGGATGAAATTGCAAGCAGGATTAAGTGCAAACAGTCGCGTTGACTGATTGAGAAGAACAGAAAATAATATGGCTGTCTGCAGATACCTACACAACACACTAATACATCTTTCTGACACAGACACATTGCTTTTTGTAGAAAAACCTCAAAAATCAACAGAACTTCTTAAAGAAACTGTGTCCAGATCACTGATGTATGGAAGCAGATAAAATAATTCATATATATAAAATAATACCAAATTATTGCATGACCATAAATATATTAATTATGCATGATTGTGCATACATTTGTTCATCTTACATCATTAATGACAAACAAATAAACAAATAAATTATCCACTTGTTTTTTAAAAGGTTACTCCCTGCATTTGAATTTGCCCTGTGTGCACATATTTCCATAAACTCATGCATTGTGCATGCTGATAAAAAAAAGAAGAAAAATCACTGAATAGTCTGCTAAATTATACATTTTAGCACTGAGTGGCTGTATGTATGTGTGTGGTGTTTGTAAATAAAATATAGGGTCATACCTGTGAGCCACTACACCAAGAGACTGGTCAGGCAAACAAAAGCAAAGCCATTTGCTACGTATAAACAACCACAAAACACATCAAAAAGCAATTGTGCACGTGGCCTTTTCTGGGTCCGATAATTCTCCACAATTTTCGCCAGTGCCCTGATTCTTTCTTTGACATTGTGTGGCAGTGGCAGGGGGCACTGATGTGAAAATCTTAAAAGGATTAGGCGGGTTGGTGTTGCCAGCCAATTGGTGCTTGTCAATCTCGGAGGCCCCTGTGTGTTCCCTCTCTCACTTGGTCCAAGCCCCCTTTCTCTCTATTGGTCAGGCTTAATGTCTGAAGCTTAAATGGACACACTAGCCTGTCCCCTCGGTGTGACAGAGTGACAGGTGGCAGATCAAGACATGAGGACAGAGAGAGAAGACAAAGACAGTGAGGAACAGGCGGCTAGAGACCGGGACAGGAGGGGGAAAGAGCTGTGTAGGCAGGGATTAGGAAACAAATAAGAGCGGAGTGACAGGAATGTGGAAACACACAGGCAAGTCATATGGATGCATTTGGCTACTGTCATACTGCCATCATTTCTCATGTTATGCGGTATTTGGTGTTTGTTTTGAGCAGACATGGTTTTATTCTCATTGCTCCTTTGGATTAAATTTTTTTTGTCCTATTCACATTCTGCGCTTTTTCTATCCCAGTACATGATTGTGAGCAAATATAATAGCCCAAAATTAACTGAAATTGAAATGTGTGTCAAATAATGGCACCACTTGTATTTCATATGCAGAAACAGGGACAAGAATCTGTAAAGCAAAACAGAAAAAGCAGCTTCTGCAGAACAAACAGAAACAGAGAAATATGCTAATATATTGCAGCAGTAAGTTGTGGCACACACGTAGCATGGGGTTGGGGTTAGGGCCTAGTTAAGCAGTTGGGGTTTTATGGGTACTTGGCTGGGAATCTTTCCAAAAGTATCCAGTCCCTTACCCAAGTTTCTTTAGAGAGAGAGGGAGAGAAAGAGAGGGGATGGGACGTAAGGAACAAAAAGGGAGAGAAACTCCTGCCTCCACAGAAGAAGACCGTGCCTTGGATAATGGTTATTATGGGACTCAGGAGTGTCAGGCTATACTTCAGCCTCTTTACATGGGTCATTTCCTAACAGCACTGGCAACTGGCCCAGCCACAGACACACAATAGAGCCATTCCTTGGTCATTACCAGCACACACATTTTTTCTACCACAATGGTAAACACACACACACACACACACACACACACACACACACACACACACACACACACACACACACACACACACACACAGATCAGTCGAGTCTTAGTGGAAGGGAAGCACTAGCCAATGTCCACTCCTCCCTTGCCTCTGCCTCTTCTGCTGACAACATGGTCCTGTATCTCTCATATCTGGGCTACAAATCCAGCCAGGACAGGACGTTTCGTCACTCACCTGGCTCTCCGGTGAGGTGACAGGCAGTGAGGTTCTGCTCCTCGAATGACGGGGCAGAGCGGACGTATTTGAGCCAGCTGTTGCCGGTGGCATCTGGGCCTGTGTCCAGCGCAAACTTGACGTTGCCCATGTCGTCCACCACCTGTTGAAGAAGTGACAGGTTAGATTAAAAAATGTGCAAAAAAAAAAAAGTATATATGACAAACAACAGGTTATGGTCAACTACCAAATCACTTGAAATATCTTTAAGAATGACATTTTCCGAGAAAGTTCTAGGCAGTTAAAAATGTAACATTTTTAAGGGGCACATCAGTGTGTAAAAAGGCAGAGCCAGAAGTTTGATGTCAGTCAACTTTAAGACACACAGAGGCAACATGTCAGCGGGTGTTAGGGCCACCTAACCTTGTCAATCCCGACAACTAGAAGAGGAAAGAGGGAAAAGGAGGAGAAAGGAGGAGGGAGTAGACAAACTGTGGCTTCTTTCACTTGTCTAAAGACTTTCTCTGGCACATATTGATCACCCTTTGTAACCCCTACACCCCCCTGAGATTCCAAGAGCGGGTTTCATGTTACCCGCTTTCACAGAGAATGACGGAGGATGGAGATAGAGGAGAAGGAGGAAGAAGAGGAGGAGGAGGAGACGGAGAGAGAAGAGGGGCTTATTGTGGAGAGAATCGTGAGGGGAAAACCAGGAAGGAGCAACAAAGCTTTATGTTCTGCTGAAGAGAAAAATGGGACCTCATTCTTTACAAAATTGTAAATTATAAATGATAGTGGAGCAATGTAACATTAAAGTCCTCGTATTTGCCAAAAGAACAGAGATTTTATTTATACAACAATTAGTGCATTTATGAAAAGAAGAGATGGGAGAGAGAGAGAGAGACTGCATGTATTTTAAAGGCCAGAAATGATGTCTTCTCCTCTTGGCTCTTTTGAGCCATGTCTGTGTGTCTATTGGCATCTGTGTGTGTGGTGGAGTTCGGCGGTGCTGGGGAATCTGGGGGAGGCTCGGCTGAAAACCCCTGAGTTAACCCCCTCCACCAAGCTGGGCTTGAAGCTCCGATTTCTCCCCCAGCGCTGCATGTGATACTGAGCCTGTGTGAATCCTCCGGGGACAACTGGCCCGAGACAGAGCAACTCCTCTAATTACAACTCCCAATCAGACTGGCCTGAGTTCAGCTCTGACCTCTAGCTTGACTCTCTGTGCTCCTAATCACAGTCAAATGTCTGCTGAAGGAAGTCAAGGTGTGATGGAGAAGAACCAACAAGCCGACTGACGTTTTTAGATGTGCAAAGTTCGTGAACTTCTCTAACTGGTTGCTTTTTCTACAGGCATGTTAGTGGTTTTTTTTCCCAGCTCATAAAGTGTGAATGGTCATGTTCTTGTTGTCTGGGTGAACGCGTGCAGAAGGTGTATATTCGTGGGTGGGGGTGCAGGTGCCAAGTTTGGTGAGTAAATATATACGTAAAGGGTCCGGCTGGAGGTGTGGAAGAACTGCCACATGCTTGTTTGTACGGATAGGCGAACGCGTGTATGCATGGTTGAGGTAACAGCAATGTTGTGCTACTTTTGAGCCAAGGTGTGAGTTTACCCCCTTCACAAACTACGCCTGCTTTAGAATAACAATGCCTGTTCGTGTCATTGCTAAAAATAATTGATCAAAACCTTGACTTATGTTTAAAATGCCTGTTTCACATGCCTGAAATAAAAACTGTGGCTACTGGTTATCTAAATGTATTTGCTGATTGTGAGAGTGGGAAAAGAGACTGTTTATGCAAATCCGTTCTTGTTATGTTTTTTTTCCTGTAATTCACACTGAGATACGCAGAATCAAATAATGTGACAATGTCCACTGGAGGAGTAAAAAAGCTGAATCTTATCCATTCCTCACACTCTACATCTGCAGCTACTGCCTCTTCTGCTTCCAGTTTATAACTTAAAACACTCGGCTTGATCGACTCCAGGCCTTTATTTTATGTGTGAAAACAGTCACTGAAAACTAACCAGGCATACCCCCTCAAACACACACACACACGCAGACACACACACCTACTATACCCAATATCTTTTCTGCAGGTGGTGGAGTCAGAGTGCACTTGTCACAGTGTTGTCTGGGAGCTGCGACAGGTATCAAATATGTTTTATGAACACACAGAGAAAGACTGAGATCCAGGTGGAGTGGAGTTGGGATTATTCCCTTTTTTCTGGGAGGAATAGGTGTGTGAAGGAAGGTGGGCAAGCACGACTCTGAACAGACTGACACGTGTGAATACTGCCACACCAACATATTGAGCACGGTAGTATTCACACACACATTTTGCCCCCCCCCTTCTCCTACACACACACACACACCCGAGGGTCTGATCATAGGCTTAATGAGCAGCAGACCTGTGTGTGTTGTACGTGCACATGTGTGTGTTGTCTGGGAGGCCTGCTAACACCCTGTCTCCGGGTGGGAGCCTGATTTATAAGGCTTCAAATGAGGTGCAACAGAGAAGGAGAGCCAGAACAAGCCCACGGCTGATTGTTTGTTTATTTACCTTTCTTTTTCATTCCCTCCCGTCCCTCCCTACGTCATATGGGTGAGGAGGACCCGGCTGGAAATCATCAGCTCCACGTGTGAAGGGGTATCAACAACATGAAGCAAACCTGACTACTGAAACTTTTCCCATAACCTTCTCACTCCTTCTTCAGATCAGAGGCCAGAGACAGAAACGACAGAAATGACACTAAAAACAACAGGAATGCTGTTTCTACATTTTCAGATTTACCAACATGATAAAACTGCCATGTCTTCATCTGTCCAGTCATTCTCCTCATTCTCATTCTGCTCATTTTGGACATCTCAGCTATTCCCTTCTGACTTAACTCCCTCCTGTGTTCAACAACCAAACAAAAAAGTATTTCTAGTTTATTACAAACTGGATCTTTTTCATAGTTTTGGCAATCATTCCTATCAGTAACAACATTCTATTCACCACATTAATTAATAATTCTTGCAATTACATTATGAGGAACAGTAAAGTTATTACCCAAACTTCACACTGTAATCATCAATCACAGTTCGGAGATTGATTTCCCACCAACTTTGGCCCGCTGTAGATGTGAGCACATAGTTTCTTTCTGTAAGGATGCATTATTGCCGACATTGCAGGAGTGTTGGTTGGTTTCACCTCCAGTGTTTAGATAATGTGGCTAAATCTGTCTGATCATTAGATTGCTTGTGTTTCTTGCATAGTCACACTTTGTTGTAGTGATTTTGTTGTAGTTTCTTGATTTCATTCAGCACAGTGTTATTGTGAACCCATGAAAACAAGATCAAAGTTGTAATAACTGAGGAGAGTTATCATTTAAGGCCAGTAAAATAAAACAACAGTCGCTCATATTATGTTCAGAGCTTGACCTATAGTTTTCTTTGATTAAACAACATCAGAAAATGACTCACGTGACAACACACACACATACACACGCACATATATACGTGTGCAGTTGAGCACAGATACAATGAAACCTCAGTAAAAGAGAAGCGCCTCTGAGTGGACAGGATGCAGGGCAAACTCCACAGGAAGCTCTGATAAGAGCACGACACTTATACAGCTCCTCACAACACAAAGGGGAACCTTTGACAGCTAGGAACCTTTAATGGATGTCTCGGCATGCCCTCTCCCCCGCCAGTTATATCTGACGGATGTGTGTGGCGCGCAGGGCTGAATTAGTAGAGGAAAGTTGCTTGTACGGGTAGACGCTGGTGACAAGGTACATATTATTTTCTGTTTGACGGAGGGCAGAAAATGGAAATGGCAGCTCAGAGCGCAGTGGTGATTGTGATTTTGATGTGAGATGGAGATAGAAGCAGACTTACAGCATGTGAGACCTAAATGCTAGGTTATTGTGTCTCTCTGAGGGAACATTTTTATGAAGTGTGATCTTAGTGCTTTGTTGCGCTGCTCTGGGTTTCAATGTGTGAACACACCCTAGTTTGCATGTATTTGTATACATATGTGTGATAGAAAAGAGTTGTTTTCATACAGTTTCTTCTCATTACCAAACTCTAAAAATGATGCAGCTTCACTCGGACTCGTCTCTATTCATGTTTTTCGTGTCAGAAAATATATAAAGGTTTGTTTTTAGGAATTAGCTTCAGCTGATTTAGCAGAGAAATAAGTGATCAGTACTGGTTAGAGATTGCTTTGCCTTTTCTTGATCAGAGTGTATCAAGTCATGCAACAAACCATGACCATCCATCTATGTAAAAGTCTACTAAACATGCATTTATTGAATTCAGGCGGTAAAGTGATCATCCCACAAAGACAGATAGAGAAGCAGAATCTTTTTCAACAAAAGTTAGCTGAGAGATTTCTCTGTATCAAAGGTTTGTCTGTCTGTGGAAAACAGGAAAGCAGCACTGCGAACGTGTAGAGAGAAGGCTGACTCTCCCTTGGTCGACCATCTCATATCCTGGGGAAGTGGCCTACAAATGAAAACAGGTTGTTTCAAAGAGAAACAGCAAAGAATGGGGAACTGATTGCCTCTCAATATGTATCTTGCTTTTAATCTGTCTAGATCAAGAACATGTGAAAATGTGTGGGGAGACAAGCAGAGAAATCAGGAATAAAAAGAGGTGGGTGCACTTCTTCTTGAAGCAGCTAGGGGGCAGCCTGGAATGAGAGCTCTGCAGGTAGAGGAGGAGAGGTGGAAATGAAACTTCTTTCCCTCTCCGCAGCTGTACACACATATGTGACATACAAAAAAACAAAAATAGGAAGGTAGACATAGAAATGGTAGATATAGTAAGAATTCATGCACACGTGCACACACACACAATCAGCCATTCTGATGAGAGGCTGTCAGGAAACAGAGCAAGGACAGGACAGAGATTGAGTGGCTGGAAGTGGGCTGTGAGCTGGCTGTTAGAGTGTTGCAACAAGGCAGGATGACTTAACAAGAATGGAAGAAGTGTGTGAGTGTATCCTCTGTGAAAAGGGTCTGTTTCAGTTGAGGCTTTGCACATTAATACACAATGAGCACACAAATGCTTAGGACTAATAAAGATGGATAGAGTACAGATCCTACAGCCTGAGATAAGTATATATCCACACTTAGCGTATGTATGAGTGTGTGTGTGTGAGTGCATGTGTGATGGAGGGGGCCTGCAGAGCGCGACCTTACCCCTGCCACACTCATCAGTCTAAATGAGGTGGCCTGGCTCATTGTGTGGCGTGTGTGTGGAAGTGAGAGGTGACAGGCCATGTCCTGTCAACAAACCCTCTCACAGCAGGAAGGAAAAAGACAGAGAATAAAAAACAGAGAGAGAGATCATCATAATTTAATAAATTGTTCAGAAAAGAATGATGGAGTGCAGTGAAGAAAGAGATGACGCAAGAAAAATGCACACACAAACTGATTAAGCAGTATCTTAATTGAACCATACATGTTATTAAACCTGGAAGGAGGGTGTTTAGTTTAGATGGATACACATGTACAGTAAATGTAAGAGGGAAGAATAAAAGACAAAACTACAGGCTCAAAGCAAGAATGTCAACAAGATTTTGTAAAATGATGTTTAAATACTGTATTGGTTGCAGTTGCATAATATTGTTTGTAAATCTGTGAAAAACAATTTAAAATTCAGTATATGTAGAAAAGATTTGTAACAGGAGCGCGAAAGTTGTCTAAAAAATTGAGGTTACACAAGGTTCAAATTATTCTGCTTTTGAATTGTGATAACTTAAAAAAAGCAGCTCTATTTCTGGTCTTCAGTCTCACAATCTAACTATTTAACATTTGTGTCTTGAGGCACTGATTATATGCAACAATATTTCACAAACACAGAATCTTACTGATCCCTTGAGCCCATATAGAGATGCAAATACACATCAGACACTTCACACATTGTTTCATCATGTTGGCAATGCAAACTGATGGGAGAAACCACACACCAGATCAGATGAAAGTTGATACATTCTTTGACAAGACTAAGAATTTAGATTGACAAAATTGTATTTCCACCCACACCAGAATTTTCCCCACATTTGTCAATCCAGGAAACTTATTTCAGCACTGCTCTGATGGTGATGTTGACACTATATTTGTCAAGCATGACTCTTTTATTTTCCTATCCAAATTTTGTAATGCTATGCTAAATTCAAATTATATTCAAATTTTATTCAAACGTCCTTTTTAAACAATATTAATGTGAGGAGAAGTATGATGTCATGTGGTTTTTATCAATACACACATTTCACCTAATCAAACCTGAATCATTTATCTGTCACACCTTCAAATTTAAATTTCAGATATCAAATATTTTGGTGAAATTCCAAGTAAAGAGTCAGTAGAACCAAAGGTTTCATCAGGAGGAGCTGTGAGTATAGATTGGCCTTAAATAGAGAGAGGAGGAGAGAGAGAGAGAGAGAGAGAGAGAGAGAGAAAGAGAGCGAGAGAGTGTGTATTAGTGTATATGTGTGCAAGGCCCATTACTGATGCCAGTAATAGTACACTCAGGCCATGTCCAGCCTAATGACAGCTAAAGAGAAACAGGCTGTAACCATACACACACACACACACACACACACACACACACACACACACACACACACACACACACACACACTCACTTTATCAAGATAGGAGCCCCCATGACTATCACACAAGTACGCGGATCACTGTAAAAATGTCTGTCTGTGGATATGTCATTGTAATATGTGTATGCAAGGTGCTGTACACATACGTTGCATACATACTAGTGTGTGTTCGCAGAGGTCAGTGCGTATGTACAGTTCACAGAAGGTGAGTATATGTTAAATGTGACCCATTTTATCTGGGCCGGCAGCCATCGATAATTGCAACCAGGCAGGCAGGCCAGGAGGCCTGGGGCCTTGTAAAAAGCCATCTGGGCTGTAGTGTGTGTGTGTGTGTGTGTGTGTGTAAAAGTTCACATGCACTGTGAGTGTCAGAATGGCCCGGCTCACTAATGACCCAACTTCGGCTCTCTTAACAGAGAGTCTCATGTCACCCGCCACACACAAAGCATCATTTGTGGTGAGTATGTGCCACACTGAATACTGCATGTAGGGCCCAGCTGCCTCCCACGCTAAAATCACGGTAAAGTCAAATCATTTTGTTTGAGTTTCTTTAGGTTAGACATGAATGTGCACCTCAGGTGAGAATCCATGTATAGATGAAGATCTATGTTGATGATTTATTTTCAGAGTCATAGACGTTCACAGTGATGATACAGGCATGATGTAAAATGTATTATCTGATAATATAATAGTCACCTTTTGATTTGCTTAGAGTCCCTGAATAATGAAAATAGTGATACATGCTTTAGTTCATGCTTGATGAATGCTAACTAAACACCAACTAATATGGATTATTACACAGCAGGTTTCAATACAGGATTCTTAAAGGTTACCCAGCATATGATCACTGTTTACATTACATTGTCGAAGAGACAATACAAATTTCTTGTTTTTCTGCTATTCTTTTTTCAGCGGTAGAAGGCCATACTTGAGATCTGCTTTTGAAACAATAAAGACCACATTTATTGTGTCTCATTGAAACAGTGTGTAGCCGGTGATTACATGCAGGTAGTATCTTCAGCCACTCTGTGGCTTTTTTACATCACGCCACCATAACCACCGGCATTCCTGCAGCTCATCTGAATGAAAGCAGGCTGCGTGCTGGGTTGCCAGGTTAGGTAACTTAAACAGGAAGTGTGAGCACTTTAAAAGAAGAGAGGCAGGAGCTTTGTGGCTGACCTCGTTACCAGAAATGGTTTTATGTTATTTATTGCCTTTTTGTTAAAAAGGCTGGATGGAGTAAGACTCACAAGTTCACAGGCAGTTTAATCCATGCTTGTATGCCCTGCAGCATAAGGTGTTTTGTGTGCACAGGTGTAGTTGTGTGCATGACTTGCCTGTGTACATGTGTGTTGTTGGTTTTACAGGTGTGATGTGTACAAGGGCGTGTAAAATACAGTGGTTATATGTCTGTTTACTGTTGCACAGCCTTACAGGTCGGCCTTTATGATATGTATTTAGGGGCACTAGTGGCAGATATATTGGCTCAATATAGTGAAGCAGGTGCAGTGTAAATGGGAAAGGCAGGTATTATCAGGGTCACAACACCCCGTTGGTGGTAAGTGAAGGCCAACAGCCACAGACTTATGTGTGACAAACAGACACAACACTGAATCAGTCACACAGCTATTCATTTCGTCGAGAAATCCAACCATCATGAACAACATTTATCACATCTAAGATCTGCTAAAATAATTGGGTTAACAGGCTCAAGAGGAGAACAAAGAGAGCAGACCAAGAAGTTAACATAACTGAGAGGGAATCAGAGTTGGCAGAGTATGTGTTTATTATTGAAAAGAGAATGTCAGTGGAGTAAAGTGGTTGTTATTGCGCCGGGCGCTTGTCTCAGTGAACTACATATGGACACACACACACATGTCCCACACACACAAATGTGTATACCACATATAATTATGGTATGTATTACGGCTACTATGTAGGACTTTATGTGACGCAGAAACATTTTTCTAATCTTTTTTCTCATGTCACAAGCTCCTGCTTATAAATTAATAAAAAATGACAACCTGGTGGTTTAAATTTTACACATTAGGCCAGTTTCTGAGAAAAATACACACCTATGTGCTGTATGCACATATGTGTGTGTGTGGTTTATATTATTGGAGCATTACAGTGTCTGTTGTACCATTTAGAAAATACAAAAATTGTCAAGGGCTCCAAACTAAAATACCTATATGTTTCAACAAGTCACGCTGGAAAATATTTTATTATTAATATTTCATTATTACCCAATGACACATCAAAATGAAGGGAAAAACTGATTTCAAAAGTAAGCACACATAATGAATTAACAATTATAGCATGCTGTTTTTAAAGTTCCCAAAGTGGTATATTAAATAAAAATTTCGAGTCAAGCAGCAACTAAATCATCAACCCACGCATCCATGCTACAAGAATAATGGCAAATAATAACATTCAGGAAGTCGGCATTCAACACTGACACAACGCAAGATCTCCATCATCGACTGGACACGAAGGAAACAAATGGGACAATTCCTGAACTGTGCAACACAAATAGGAAGTGGCGCTTTGGGACAAATTTGTAGAGCATGTAACACTATCAATTATTTATTAACACCCCGAATAAAGAATACTTCCTTCAAATACACATTTGCTTTGTGATACAATGGAGAACGATGGAGGGAGAGAAGCAGAATATCTAGAGATTTAGAAAATGGGCTACAAAACTATTTACAATCATATTTCTGCTGATCCAAACCAGACAATAGGGCTTCAATATTAACTGAAAGGGAATTCTTCTGCATGTCAGTTTCTACCAGTATCAAATCAGTGTTGGTTCAGCATTTATCCCATCCACTACCAGTCTTCCTTGAATCTCTCTTGAAACAGACTGACACAAAACAGGAGATGCTGTCACGCCTGCTCAACCATCTTCTTTAAATTTGATTTTTGTCATTTGTCCCTGTTTTGCAGAAAGTTGTAGTGTCCTGTGTAGGTCTCAGAGATCAATGAGTTGGCAGGACAGCAGAGAGCTGAGACGGGAAGAAACGTAAACTCTGTGAGAGGTTCACAGCATTTCATTCAGACAGCAAGAACGTGATAGACACATTCTCTAGTATTTTGCCTTTAGTCTTCCTCCTTTTTCACCCCATCACCTACACTCCACCTGGTTTTTTTTGCAGGAGGTTTGAATTGAGAGCCCAAATCAACAAAATGTTTGTGAAAAAGAAAAAGCCTTCAGCAGCTGGCCAGACAGCATGGCAGAACTCTGTGTGGTGTGTGCAGCAGGCCTGGGACTTCAGGTTGAACCATCTGAGCAGAATCCTTCATTTACTGTGTAACAATCCAGACTCTTCCTCTCACCACCACCACCTCTCTCTCCTCCTCTCCTCCGTTATGGGCCAGACTTATCTTTTCAGTTTGACCCAGAATTAACCATTTGCTCTAGATCTAACACGATAGATCAATTAGAAAATAGACACACCAACTAGAGCCCTGCAGTATTTTTATATACAGAGAATGTAAATGTGTTAGTGGTATTTCTTTGTTCACTTTATAGATGATTTGTTCGGGCAAATTGCAGGATTACAAAAAACGAAATTCTGAACTCATTTGCAGTAAGACAAACGGAGCAGCAGAATACCCTGTATGTTATTAAGCTGGCTTACAAGACTAAAAAGGTCTTCTTCATGGGATTTATCTCCTGCAGAAAACTGCAGACAGAAAGTTGCTGCCAGTCTTGCCACACACGCAACAAAACAACCCATAATACAAATCTTTCCTGTAAGGTTCATCATTGTCTAACACAAGGATCACGAGAGATTCCTTCCATTCAAAAAAATAAAACAAAAATGGTAGCTGTGAACACCAACCTAATCCACGGATAATACAAACCAAATTTTTCCTCACCAACAAAATATAATGTTATATTACAGCCAAAAGGTATCACGCAAAGTCTAGGCTCAGATTAAAGGATAGATGTTCATCAAGACAACAGATAGAAGTTATTTTCTCAAAAGAACAATAACTTTTGATGTTTTGAAGTAATTGTTAATGTAATACAAAGCATTGCAACTGCTGCAATATTATTAAAGACAAAGCCTTACTGGATTACTGGGATGTTGCACATCATTATTAAGTTGATCAAAGTACTCCAGCTGTTTTATCCTTGCTCATTTAATGTACTAAAAAATCGGCCCTACTACACCAGTCTGTGTTAAACCTACCCAGTTATGAGAGGAGGTACTCACCCAGTAGGATGGCTGTGGCCATAGAGGCATAGTGATGTCGGTAAGGCACATTTCCCCTACAGGATTAGAGGAATATCTGGCTATTCTCATCTCTACCAATGATAATTTAATGTGTGTGTTCTTCATCTGCGCCTGTGTGTGGTTGCTGAACACATAGGTCTGCCCATTGAGTGTGTGTGTGTGCCTGTCCAACACCACCTCCGCGGCCCCTCTCTACATTGGCACACACGGTATAGGCTGGCCTCCCTCCTCCGTTCAATATTAGATCAACCAGACAGGAGAGGGCCAATAAAGCTTCCTCTGAGTGTTGGGCCCTCCTGCTGGTGAGAAGGAGAGAAAAGACCTATTTCACTGTTGTGTGTAAACCATTGTTTCATTTCCACACTTCTCCCCTCTCTCTGCTCTGATATTTACACATAGGGTTTTGCCTCGCTCAAGTGTGAACACACACATGTTATTGAGATCATGGCTCGCACCTCCTCAAGCCTGAGCTGAGCCTAGCTAGCTACCACTTGTCACCACAAGCTGTTTTAACTACTTTCTTTTTCCACCCTATCCCACTTCTTGTTTTAACTCAGGAAAAGCAGCACAGACAGACTCCCCACAGCCCCCACCCATGCCAACTTTCACTATAACCTGGCTCTGAGGGCTCCAGTATGCAGGTACGCATCCTGATTGACCACCACCCAGAGAGGCCCATATATCCAACTTAATTAAGAACGCCAACTTCTCCTGAGAGAGGGGTGGCATGTAGAGTGTATCATGTGGATGAGTGTTGCAGAAGAGCCCTGCAGCCATATCTGTTTAGGCAGACACAACATTAAGAGGGGCCAGGCCTAGACCTGACATGATGGCTATCAATCTGCCCTTACTGTATGACGATATATGAGGATGGATGGAGGGCCCCCTCACAGCGCTTGGCTAAATGGGCACATTACAGTGATTGAACATGAAGAGATGGGGGCCCAGTGAGCTGCTGCAGCCAAAAGAGATCTTGAGGACCTTCCCATCTCCCACATGGCCTTGAAGCTTTTGGGGAACTGCAGGACAGTTGTTGCAGGTGGATGGATGAACGAAGGACAGAGGGGAGGAAAAACAGTAGGGAATGGAGATACAGATGGTAAAGCGTGTAGAGCTAAACAACAGGAAGTCTCAGGAAATATAAATAAAAGGAATGATCAGCCAGTTAAATTATTATACTGATAATTATTCAGAATTCTGTTGCTGCAAATGTTAATTTGAAGACGTGTGAATTCTATTTTTAAAAACTATTTTCGACATTTTATAGACTAAATTATTAATAAAAAATTTATCAACAGATTATTAATAATCTATTTAATTATTAGTTGCTATGCAATAAAACCAGCAAACACATGAGAAAACACTGAGTACATTTTGATTTGTGAGAAAGAGGCAGAGAGGGAGGAGACAGAGAGATAATGAGAGAGGAGCAGTTGTTGACATAAGCCTTCTGTCAGATAGGTTGTGAGTGTGTTAGAGACACCTGCTGTGAAAATAATCACACACACATATATTCACACACATACACGCACGCACACTGAGTGAGGACAGAGGACTGGGGGGTGACATGAAGATATTGCTCTATTACTGCTTAGTAGCATGTCAGACTGACCTCTTTACAGCTCTACCACACACACACACACACACACACACACACACACACACATGGCATATTAATATTAACACAGATGCACCAGTAATGTATTCACCCTTTGTCTGCACTTGTACAACACAGAGTTTAACCGCATTAGAGACTGATGTCGAGTATATCTACAAATTTATAGTGTCCATCAAAGTGAGAGCTGCAGAGCAGATTGTTGCAGATAAGACTATACAGTCCAGCTCTGTTTGACATGTTCTTGTCAGAGTTAAGTCATACAGGAGATATGGCACACCGCAGAGGGCTACTATTCTTCATGCACATATAGCAGGTGCATGCATATATATGTGCACATGGACTTTGGGGTTTTGGCATAATGACAAATGCAGTGTCCCTGCTTTATATTATTCATCAGTGAGAAAAACAAATGACATCAGTGCGCACAGTGTAAATACGACAGAGTTATTGGGTACAGAGGGGTCATAAAGGACAGACAGGGCACAGACCAACTTAACCCCACATGGAAACTTCTTCATTAAAGTTCGAATGGGGCTCATCATGCCTTGAGCGCATTAAAGTCAACAGCAAAAACACAAAAACAACACTTTCAAACTATCCTTTCTTTGACTAATAATGCTGTCATTACAAGTTACTGTGGCTTTGCAAAGACCAAAAAACTTTCTATGGGTCCTGGGCTCCATGGTCACATTAAAAGCTATAATAATTTGGCCATCAACAACTTGAGAACAAGCCTCATGAACACAATTCAGGCATACACTGGCCAATCAACATAGAGCAAATGACAACTATATACCACACAGTGAGAGGCTGTTGGATGAAGTCATGGACAAGATCAACACAAAAATAAAGAAGAAAAGACATTGTTTTTCTTACATTATACAGTATATTTTGTACTGCACATCAGATAACACAACACGGTAATATTGTAGACGAGTTTAATTTCTTTATGTGTCATACACATGTGTTCAAGAGCCTTCGAAAGTAGGAACAGATTCCAATATGTTTTCATAGTTTTGCAGGTGAGGTAACCTTTTTGTACATATTTGATCATCATGTCTTTAACTATTGCTTAAATCTACCCATGGTTTATTATTCCACTGAGCTTTAGGTTGTGAAAAGTGTCTATTTACGCATGTGTGGAGATATAGTTTGACTAAATTTCGTGGTTGGCTGAAACCTGCCAATTTTGCACGGTATTTTCAGGTGTCAGTCACAGTTGCTTTCAGAGCCTGTAAGGTAAATTCAAACGTCATGGTTGTTGTTTCTCATTTTGAGATGGAGTATTTCACCAACAATGAAATTAATGAAACTGACACCAGTGACCACACACCGATCTATGAGTTGTTGAGTATGATCAATAACATTGAGGACACTTAAGGCAACGAATATCGCCAGCACTCCTTAGACGCTATTATCTATTATTGATCACATCGATCAGTTCAGCCAGAATGAGTCAATACAAGCATAACAGTAGATTCTAATTTGATAGACTTTGTAAAGTCAGTAGAAAGTATTTAATTTGATGCATGAAAGAGTTAAGGTTCTTCTCATCCTGGATGTAGAAAAAAAAATCCATTTCCTCCATCTGCAGGTGATGTATTTGCTTTTATTACTTTTGCATTTGTTTTGGCAGTATTTCAGTACTTGAAGGTATCATGAACATACATGCTACTTTACGCATTTTGTAACCACACAAAATGAACAAGGACATCATTATGTGTAAACAACTTCTGTATGTTTGTATCTCCATACGTATGTAAAAGCTTTTTTTACAGTATACTTCTCTTAATGTGGGTTTGAGCTTGTTAGTTGCACAATTATCTAAACAGCAGCGGGATCTTTTAGCCTGAGGGCGTATTCACTGTGACCTCCTGTGTGCTGGAGCTCAGTGGTCCTGGGGGTGTTAGAGGTAAACATGACTGCACTTCACCTGCACATAATATATCCATTTCACACATGCAATTAACGAGCCACCAGCTAATTTGGGTTGGCATATATGCAAATGAAAAGGCAAACAAAAGGAATGGGTGATGGATGCACAAGAAAGGGTTTTGGGCAGGGTCCATGGGACACACTCAGCACCACACTACACTGAAAGCCATAAAATCGTGGAGAGCTACTGAGGAAGCCAATAGCTGCAACCTGCTTCCCGAGAGCCACACGGCGCACTGAGTGCCACGAAGAAGCTGTGAAAAGACGGAAAGCCACATAGAGTGAGAAAAAAAAAAAACAGCTGCAGAATGATGGACATGGGCATTGTGCTAGAGTGAGGTGTCCATGTGGGCATATAACCCCAGCCAAATTAGCTTGGTTGCATTAGCCCTCCTGTGCCACTACCCATTAGTTTAGTGCAGGGGGTACAAAGCTGAAGAAAGGTTACCATAAGCATGGCAATTAGGGCTATGTAATAGATAAACAACAACCTGGGCTGGTGGAGGGAGTACAGAACAGTGTAGGGGAATGATTACAGAGGCCGAGTGGAGGTGGGTGACTTTAGCTATATTGATTCAGGTTCAGTGAGGGAACTGAAAGTGGCAATTCCACCATCGTGCATGGCTTCTCTACTTGGTGGAGACAATGCCAACAGTGTCCACATGAAAACACTGGTACAAACAGATGTGCACAGGCTCTCTTTTTCTCTCATACCTGCACACACACACACGCACACACACTTTGGATGTATGTGATTGTGTGTGTGTACAGTACATAATGTAGCCTATGGAAGTGACCCCTCTCCAGGAGTGTCTGTGCCCATGGTAAGCCCTCTGGTGATTCATATTTCATCTCAGCGACTCTGTCAGGGTCTTTCCTGCTGTTTTTATAAAACACAGCTTACTCCTAACATTTACTTCATCAAGCTATCAACAAAACCCAGAAATACCATTTTCATAGAGAGGATCAGAGGAGCAAAAAAAAGAAAGAAAAAATAGAGGGAGTAGAAACAAGTGCTGTGGGATCAATGGTAAAAATTGTTTTTATCGAATGCCAGTGGCTCACATTTTGCAGGCAGACACAGATAAGAGAATGGAGTGAGCAGACCTTCTTATGTGTGTGTGTGTGGTTATTATTTTGAGAGAAAGGTGGGGGGGGCAAGAAAAATAAAATGAGATTATTGATGTTATATGTCAAATATAATTCATGAGTCGATGAAGAGGAGGGAGAGGGTAGGCTGATGGCTCGCTGATCCGTGGAATGCTTCATTTGGAGAAAGGCCAACAAGTCACAGAATTTGATTTCAGACCAGATGTGTGATGCTTAGGAAAATGAAATCACCACTTTAGCCTCAAACCTGTTGTTAACTTTCAACTTTGGACACACATGAATATATACACACACATCTATCATTGCATGTCATATTCCAAGACACAGGTAAAGGTTAGAGACAGTTCAAATGAAATGTTTTGATGTTTGCCTGCATGTACCCTTAATTTTTGTGACTTCCACATAAAATGGTTCAGGCCTTTAAAGTATGCAGGTTTTATTCTCCTGCAGACGGGTTTTAATCAGAGAAGAGCTGAATGAACAATTTGCATGCTCATACAGAGTCTCTAAGCAGGGATCTGTATATGCAAAAATCATCCACAGAATGGGAAATTCACAGATTTGGAGAGATCCAACTGACTGGTACGAAGAAGACTGGCTACTACCAGAAAGTCATTTCAGGTTAATTTACCGATCAGGAAGAGAGTTGCAGAGAAGCTGCTCACTGCGCCATAATACATGCAGCTTTAAGACTGAATAAATATTTCTGAATCCAGAATGTCCTGCATGAATTCCTCATTACATCAGATACAACTCCATCTTTCCATTTTGACTGGAGAACTACTGAATTACATGAGATGAAATGTGATGGCAAAATAGATAAAAGATAGATAAACATGGATGAATGGATACGAGTGGTATGTGAATATGTGTGTTTTGATATATAACGAGAAGTCCCATATTAGTGGCTGCAGTCCCAAAGAGGAGAGATGTTCAGAAACCAGAAGGAAATTAGAGATCATCTGTAAGGCTAAATGGACATCTGGCTCAGGGGTGTGTACCACCAAAGACAATCTTGAGGCCCAGGGTTCGAGAGGTCTACTAATGGCGGAATAGAAATCATCTCATTCATACAAAGCAAACATTCCAACTTTGCATGCTTTCACACTTCCACTAATTTGCTCATTTCTGTGTACATCGTCTCTCATAAGTAAACAGTTGTTCTCTCCTGAGGAAAACTTTAAATCCTGACTTATCCCCCTTTAAAAGGTAATATTTTCCAGCTCAGTGGCCAAGATGGCCCTCTGCATTATTTAAATGTCAAATGTCAGCATCGACTTAGGACACTGTTCCTCAAAGAAGGATGTTTGTAACAGAGGAAAGTTACAAAGAGACAACAGAGAGAATGGGAGATGTGCCTGATGTCTCAACACGTAGTTTGATATGACACAATCAATACTGACACACACAAAATCAAAGGAATGTGTGTCAGATTCAGTCAGGGCTAATAAAGATAGTGTAAATGTTGCCAATGTGATAAAGCGAAGTATGTGAGGCAACCTGTATTATGTGTGTACAAACACACCGATTATGTACTGCATGCTATAACTAAGGGTTCACTGCTTATACTTTAGTCTTCAACAAAAAATACTCATATGTCTTAAAAAGCAAAATTGTTTTTGTTCATTAAACTTATCATGTGTCTGGCACTCACATCCGAAAGTTGCTGTGTTTCCTGCTGTAAGAAAAACACTGATCATTTACACTGAACACAATTTTAACTGCAAACCATAATATTTGCCGAAGAAAATGAGAAATGATCCAGTAAATGGAGCAACTGAGCTGTTGATTAAGCACATCATAAAAATCAGTAACAAACAAGGCTGAAAATGCATCAAATGGTCCTTCAATCCACAATCATACAGTATTTCTCCCCTCCTTACACTGGGTATACTGAATTGCATCACTGTAAAAATACCCCCCCCTGTAGATATCTCTCCTGGGAGTACATCCGTCCATCTCGTTGTAAGTGGCCACTGCAATAGGATCCCAAAGGTAGTTTAGAAGTTCCCCGCTGTTCTCATAATATTTTCTGTTGGACCGCTTATAAGATCTGTAAAATAAGCCTCCACCTGCTCCTGAGTTCACGCCACCATAACAATACTGAGCCAGAGACAATGTAGGGCACAAGTGGGTCAGGCTGATTGAAGAGAGAGCTACAGTCGCTGGTGAACATCTTGAGCCAAATAGTTTTATTGATATCTTTTACATAGTCTTATATCGCTGACTTTAAATCCTCTTATCCCAGTACTACAGCACACACATCAACAATACAAGTATATCAAAGTTGTTGATAGTGATGTAGTTGTACAAGAAAGATCAATTTATGGTTATAGTGTTCCATTTTAGACTTGGCAGATACATGTGTAAAATTCCTTCCAACTGCCTCTTTCCTCACCCCACCCATCTCTCTGTCCACACAAACACCACGCCATCTCGGTGTGTATTCAGATGCTGGCTGACACCCACGAATCCAGCGCGCGCTGCCCTATTATCAATCAACGGCCTTGTGGACAGTGAAAATCAATGGTTCCACACAGATACCTGAGGTCCCCCACAATTTTATTTGTCATAACCGCCGACACGGCCAATGAGCAGAAACGACAACACATTTCAGTCAAGAGGCTATTGGCGAGCGTGGTGGTGCAAATCTTTTTGGTGTTTTCCAATGACAGAACTTCTCCATTTCAAAGGGCATTGTTGAGTCAGATCACCTATTCAAGTCTGCGGCTGTAGTCTTTCTTTCATTGATAACTATCTATCCGTCTCTTGTTCCCTCAGCCTCTCACATATATTTTGTGTGCACAATCTTCTTCACAGATCTCAGCGCTTTTCCTCCCTTTTCCCGTCTACGCCCCTCACTTCCTTCCAGCTCCAACTCTCTCCTCTGGGCGCTTATTGATACTTCAACCTCTTTTACGCCGCTCATCTAATGTGTGTGCTGCCTTATCGATGCGCAGGTGGTTTGGAGTTCTTCATCTGACCTCACTCCTCTTTCCTCCAAGTTATTCATCCCCTCCTTCCTGGGCCTCCGAAACAAGCTCCTTTACAAAACCCCTGCGGTCTTATCTGGGGACCTGTGACCCCACAGCTGGGCCAGGCAGCCAGTGGGAGAGAATGGAGACCACAGCTCCCTGGAGAGGAGGCTAGCAGGAGCAAGGTGTGTGAGTGTGTGTGTGAGTTCAGCCATTAGAGAAGTCTATTTACTGTCTCAACTGTTCAAACACTTGTGATAACACAGCAGTGGTGTAGCAGATCACAGTACTCCTGGGACAGCTGTGCAACATGGAGTGAAACAGAAATCATGGCCAACTAACAACGTCTTTTATTGATTCATTTATTTCTTATAGTATTATTATTATTATTATTATGACATATATACTAACCTATTTATTGGTTTGTTCATAAAATATCACAGGTTTCTGTCCAGTCCTCAATCCAAAACAGTCCTGCAAAGAATTACAAAGAAAATTGCAATAAAAAAAAAACCTTGTCAATAAATAACTTCTTATGATTATTAATTGTTAATCATGAACCGTTCTCACAAATTTTCTGTTGATTAACTAATTTAACAGATTAATCATCTAAATGTTAGTAAAACCGCTATAATAGATAATTTTGGTGTACCCTCTGCTAGGGCAACCCAACAAAGACCACACAGGTCTTATAGCCTTTGACATTTCAAGACTTAGCAGCAAAATAAAATAATTTTTTTCTTTTAAACTTAGAAACAATAAGTAAAAGTAAGTGACGGTGATTGGCAATTTGTGAACGAGTCAATGAAATGCAGTGATATTGTGTTATGGAATCTTGCATTTCCGCCCTAAAACCTCTGTTTGTGTGTACATGCTTATGTTTGTGTGTGTATGTGTGTGTCTTTGTCAACGTCTCTGCAGGTGCACCACAGTGGACATATCCTATATTCATATCCTTATTCTATTCTGGCCGAGAGATCTCCCTAAGGAGAGCACTGCTGCCACAAAACCACACACTTGCATACACACACACATACACACACACACACACACATGCTGCATTCTTGGCTATTTCCTCATGTTCTCCCATTCTCTTTTCTTCCTTAGTACCTTCTCATTAATAACCAAAAAAGGTGTATGTCCCTCCTCTCAGCCAATGTAGCGCAAGGTGGCACACACACTGCAGGAACACACACACACATACACACACACACACACACACACACACACACACATATACACACACACACACACACACACACACACACACAGATGTTGATTAATAGAGAGAACAATGGAGAAAACACGCATGGAAGAGCAGGAAAGAAACCGACACCGGAGGGAATATATAGGAACTACAATGATATGAATGGGTATTGAAAATACAATGAACCCCCGAGCTCAACAATGAAGGCTTCTAAACAAATTGAGAGGTGATCAGTTGCAAATAATGATCAAATGCACAGGGATAGAAAATACAAGATTTAGAAGAACATGTCGTAAAAGAATTGCTGATAGAAGTCAAAAGAGGGTTTAAACTTATTTCATAAAACTCATATAATTTAAATCAGATAACTCTAAGTCAGTTTTGACTAAAATAGGCTGTGCTAAACACCATATGACTATTTAAGGTCATACATTCCAAAATGAGATGGTAGAGATAGACAGACAGGCCTCTGCTGCTGCTGCTGCTGAGTATTATAGGTATTATCCACTCTGTAATGCTGGACATCTTTACAAAAGGCATGCTAATATTAGGTTACAGCGGTAGAATGACACATCACATCAAACCTAGAAGGACAGGTACCATCAAGACATTATATATATATAGTTGTTTTGAAACTTTCTCCAATTGCCCTTTGAACAAAAACTTCTCACCCAGGTCTGGATGTCAGATCCTTTTGAAAACTTAATTTGGGAAAGAGTCATGGAGCTCATTGTTACATACACACCAGCTTTTCGTTCCTTCACAGCTACCTACAGGGTTTTCCATTTATTTATTCTTCTGACAAGTTGTTAGAGAGTGTAAACCCAGCTGCTTTCGCCTCCAGTCTCAGTTAAGTACACAATGAAAATGATGGAGGGGATGACAGAAAGCGTCAGGCTCTGTGGATACTATCGAGCAAACCATCTCTGCTTGAGGGGCGCAACAATTTTCTGATTACAAAGGTTTGGTTCTGTGAAGGAGAACAAGTGTATTGATACTGAGTTATACCTGAAGTGCAACATTGTTGAAAGTTTTACAACTAACAACATAGTCCACACAGAGCACCACATAGGACTTCATTTGAAAAAAAGTATCATGCAATTTACTTTATTTACTATATATTCAAAAGAAATATTATTAATAATAACATATGAGTAGGAGCATGTGTCTATATAGACCGGCTACCAACATCCTTAACAATAGCTGTAACTAATGGTACATATGTTCAGAATTATCAACAGAAAACACTGTATTAACAAGTAGCCAAATTATAACAACACATTATTAAAATTTTATATCTGCTTCTAATTACATTATAATGTGTTAGGGTTAACTCATCATATGCTTATATAATTGTTAAAAAGGATAAAGTAACTTTTCTGCACCAATATTTCAACACAGTAAAAGTAGTTCTGTTATGGATTTGTCAGACATTTTCATACTACTTTTCGTTGTCGCCGAAAATCTCCATAACTAATGTTAAGAAATAACCTGCCAAGCATAATAAATAAGTACCACCATCCCATAGAGTTTACCAGTCACTGGTTTGCAATTTCATCAGGAAAGAGTAGAAGAACTAAATGTGTATGGATCAAGGTTAACTGGTGATCTACTGAGCACAGTGTGAGACATCAGAGAGTAGCTGCTTAGACTGCACAGTCAATATAAGAGCAAAAGCAGTTTGCCAAGATTCAATAAATAATGGTTCATTGTTTTTAGACGTTATGAAATTGCTACATATTCAACAACCTTCCACCCAATGCATGGGTCATGTTTCTTAGATAGGTTTTGATAATGGTGGTGAGATGTGCTGGGATGATGTAAACAGCCATCCTTTGTAAGGGTCAGAGTATTGCACAGTGGCAGCCTGGTGAGACTCAACACACATAAAGAAAGACAGAGGAAATGAATAAGAAAGTGACAGAGTATGTTACAAGAGAGAGAGAGAGATGAAGGCAGGGGTGAGCCTGAAGCAGCATTATGGCAGAAGTATAATTGGCTGTCACAGAGTGCTCTATATCTACATCATTCTACAGCTGTGCTTTGCCTGTTGGACATTAACCAAGGTCTGTGTGTGTGTGTGGCATGCTATGTCTGGTGTCTAATGGAGGATAGTGTTTTAGCACACAACATACGCCTGTTTCGTAAGTGGGGTTGATCTGTGTTGATACTAATTTTCTGTTTACTTGGTAATTGTGTTTGTCTGCCTGTCACAGCATAGCGCGCCACCCGGTCCGATACAAGAGACAATTTCAGTACTTCTTCCGCAAATGCATACATGCATGTCATGTTAGGTTGCTCCGCCCAATGCTATCCACTTCTTCTTTTCTCTTCATCTCACACACACCCAATGACATTAATAATATTTCATGTCGATGCCATAGTTCATATACACGTTAGTTCATGCACTTCTAGACGCTGTGTTCATGTACACAGTAATGTTCAGTTTAAGCACGTGAAAACAAAGCTTCTCTTCTGTATCAATATGAGGGGCTCTGCACACATAACCAGTCATATATCTAACTGACACAGTTTGTTACTGGAGACCTGGGGATCTGTGAAACAGTCACGACGCCCAGCGAGATTGACTGACATGTTTGCAAAGGGCACCAAGAGTCCATGTATACACAATACCCTGGCACACACACAACACCAGTGACATCATAACTTGACAACCAAAAGTTTAGATTTGACTTATAAACACATGCTCCACTGAGGTGTGATAGACAGTATAAAGAGGAGGGTGTTTGAATTGAGGACGTTGTTCTGAGCTGCAGTTGTAAGAAGGGAGACACATGGCCTGTGCAGCTGTAAACACACACACGCACACACATACACCGGAAGACATCCAGTTGAAGGATACAACAGAAGCAACCTCCCAGACAGACAAGTCTTGCCTCACCCAAACACTAAAGGTTCTTCAATTTTTCAACTATTAGAGTCTTAGCCAACAGATATGTTGTTACCTATTAAACAATGGCTCTCCAATCACGGAGGGCGAGAGTGGTGAAGGTTATCATCCCTAGTGTGTAGGGGAGAGGGAGAGGGAGGGAGAGAGAGAGAGAGAGACAGCTTAATTCCTTCCAGCTAGGGCTTTGTGCGTGTGTGAGTGAGTGAATGTTCAGGGCTAAATGACAGATTTACTTACCCTTAAACGCACCAGAGACAGGTCATTGCATATACTGTGTAAGAGGGGCCCTTGTTAGAAGATGAGGCCCCTCAGACCAGACCTCCGGTGCAGTTTGCGTGTGTGCACAAGTGATCCATTTTGATTTCAACCAATGTATTGAGTGTCTCATTATCACTTTACGCTGTTTTGAGAATCATGCAGCATTGATACATTTATCTGCCACTTTTGTTTGTTTTCAGCGCTCACTTAAATACAGGCAGCCACTGACACTTACATCAAGTCCACACACACACACCTTTCTCCCAAACCACGACTCATTTCTCACTATGTAGTTACAGTAGGACTACCACAACCTCTCTCCTGCAAAGCCCACCTTGTGGTGAGAGAGGTACCAAGTTCATAGCCGCCTCGCACAAACACATAAACACACATGCACTAAGTGGGTTCCCCACACCCATACGCTGTTTCACGCTCACGCGTAGCCTGTATAAGTGAGGTTGGCACTCAGAGTGGAAAGCCACACATTCGGAAAAGGAGAGGTGGTGAGGAGAGGGAGGGAGAGGAGAAAGACAGGATGAAGAATAGGTAGAAGAGATATTTGTAGATGATTGAGATAGTGACATCTATTTTTTTAGTCTGTTTTGTATCCATCCAGCATTTCAAAAATCATCGATCAAAATTCTTGCTAATAATTTTTGCTGCTGTTTGACCATAATCAGCTCTTCGCCTCCACCCCAATGTAAATTGCTTCCATATAGTTCAGTAGTTAAGAATTAAAACATGCATGCACATACAACCCTGCAGACTTGGTGAGGAGATTCATGAGCCTATAATAACTGGGACAGATCTCACCATAAACCAAGGGACAGACGGATGGACTGACACACACACACACACACACACACACACACTCACATAGTCAAGAACCTGCACATGGAAACCATAGAGGCTCTGGAATGGATGGTACACTTGCACATCCACATACATACATGCAGACGCACGTAGGCTCAAAGTACACACCTAAAAGCAAGATTCAGCCTCGACATATGTATGCATATGTGCAGAGACACAAAGAAAAAAAGAAAAAAGGACGGAGGGGGAGAGCAAGAAGAAATGCAAAGGGTATATAATTCTTTCAATAATCAGTCTCCGCTTGAAACAAGGCAATTAGAATGTGCAGAGCATCCTCAGCAAGGGGGAAGCCCAATGAGTAAAAGGCCCATGTTTTGTGTAGACCTTCGTCTCTCCTCTAGTTCTTTCAGGGTTGGTAGGTGGTTCAGGGCAGCGTACAGCAAATTCGATAATTCCACCACCAAATGGGCCAGAGCATGCCCTCATGTTATTATCCATATGCATCACAATACAGTTATCTGTTATATCACAGCAAAATACAACAGTGTGTATCAAACCGAAAAGCAAAGCATTTTAAATTTTAATCATACATAACCGTTCTGTAAGTTGCTAGTTTATATAGGTTACTTATCGAAGATGGATACTATTTTTTTTTTCTGTAGATTTGATGAACAATTGTACACTGAGATGAGAATCTATTATTGGTGAAAACTTATAAAGTTTCTTCTTGATCATAAACTGAATCATTTACCGCTCACAAAATATTAACTACCTGAATCAGTGCAATGTTAGTTCGTTTTTGTCACCCCATCACAAAAGGAGAAGATAGGTAGTAGAAGGCTACAACAAATGAATACAGCAAAGTACCGATGGATATTTAAAGGAAATTTGGTTTATAAGTATTAGGGTTTGAAGGGATTATTTGTGAAGAGAAGAGGAAGAGAAGAGAAGAAGAGAAGAGAGGAGAGGCACAAGCAAGACAAGCAGAACAGAAATATATTGTCTGAGGCAGCCATGGCAGTAAAATTGGGGAAACATGTCTTAATCCCAGAGGTGTGAGTTTCCTCCCAGGTCTTTCAGAGGAAAAGAACAGAGCAATAATTTTTATCTGTGTGTCCACCGGCTCAGCTTTCTTTTCCCCTCTGTCTGTCTCCGCCCCTTCCCTCCCTTGCTATGCCCGCTCACACAGTTCGATGCGGCTTGTTCTCTGTTCAGGTAGTGTGTACAAGATGTGAAGTCTGGATCTCCTCCCCGAGATGCCCTTTACCCTGTCACCTGTATGACCTGTCCTCCTATTAGCATCGCATTATGTTCACATCCAACCTCCCCACCATACCAAAGGCCTTTTTCCAATTGATACTCTATATCCACGCCATTTATTTTTATCCAGTGACCTTTAACCTTCTTCCCGCCCAGTTTTGGAACTACCACACAAACACAGAACATGTGAGGTAACAGATATGTGGTGGCGGTTATCAGCTTGCAGCCCTGTCTGTCTGTAATACAATGTTTGTTCCGTGATCGCTTCAATACGTTTTCCATCCAGTACACGGTGGCGGGATCTTACGTTGCTTAAAACCGCTGCACTCCTCTGGCGTGAGATTATTTTCCTACTGCGCCTCTGCTCAACACAGGGCGTGTGTGAGCTGTTTATCTTAGATTAATTATCAAGGTCTGTAAAGTCTGTGGAAGAAGTGAAAAGGTGTGGTGTGTGAATGTGTGTGTGGCAGGAAATTAGGGCCAGGTTTATTGAAAGCTGCAGTCCCTCAGATAAACACATAAGCACCTGCTGCAAGATCTCCAAAGAGGAACAAGGTGTCATGGAGATGCAGAGAAAATAAACCCGCCGAAGTTCAGAGGTGAGAGAGGAAAAGGCGGAGAAGAGAATACCGTAGGAAAACAGCATGAGAAAAAATAACGGCAGGTGTTTGAGGATTTAGTGTAGCACTGGTAACAAACGGGAAGCTGGTTCACGCTTCTAGGAGGAGGACCACATTCTTGAAAAGATTTGCCGGCTACTTTTGAGTAGCAAAGGCGAGGGAGACTACAAACGTAAACCTTTCATTGTTATGCTACACCCTTCTTTGCTTGAAAACACAAGGTAATTCAATAAACATTTATTGCTTGAACAAGAGGGAAGGCTTACCCTACTGCAGAATCTGCAGAGCTGGAAGAACTGCGCGCCACCAAATGGCAGCAGCTGGGGTGAGGCTTATTGGCTGTGCTGCCTGTGGGTCGGCATTAAATGAAGTGCTTGTAATGGTGTGTAGAGAGAGAGGCATCTGATATGGGTCTGTAAATGGGAGCAGTAAAGGAGAGTCATTCCACCTCATTTGGGGAATTATGGTGAGACTACATAGCCTTATAAGACCAGCAGCATGTTGCCACATGCATGCGCCAGACACACACACAACGCGGTGGGCACACACCACACAGAAGATTTCTCCAGCATCTCTGTTTAATGTGTCACCACTGACCCACAGTGAGTGAAGGAAAAGAAATTGTACTATATGGTTCAATAAAATTTTGTAGCCCAATCCTAGCAGGAACACAGATTAAAATAGAAATGTTCTCACAACCACAGACTTGCTTTTGTTGTTGAAGAGAAATTCCCAGAAAATTCGGAGGGAAGAAACAGGGCAACATATATGGAGAAGATGGGAGGAAAAAAAGCTGCCTTGGTTAAGATGTTCTCCCTCACCGCCATGGCAGCAAAAGCTACAAAACTACAGCAGTACCTGCTTCCCAGGACTAGAAATACAGCAATTCTAAAATAAACTCTTTAACTCACACCAGGCAAAATGGGCACCAATGGGTTTCTCAAACAGCAATAGCTAAAAATACACAGGAGTGTTAGGGTCCACAGCTGCATGTGTGTGTGTGTGAGAGAGAAAGAGAGTTACGAAGAGAGGCTGGCATTTCTGTGGTGGCCATGAAGGTGAGCCAGTGACCCAAAGCAGTTGGGAAGGCCGCTGGAATGCCTGGGCCACCACCGCTTCCTCTAACAGGTGTTACGATGTCGCCGCTGTTGGCACCAAGCAGGAACCACCGCGGACATCAAAGATCTCTCTCATCCCCATTTCTCAGTTCTAATAGCTAGATGATAATTCACTATTTTATCATATAATCCTGGGTTACTGTTTTCTTACTAACTCTACATTGTTTGTTATACAAAACAAAACCCAACTATTCTTAACTTGCTCTATAAAGAGAGCTGCACTGTAACACGTTCATTTGATGTGATGATCACCTCAAATTAAAGCTGAGAGCCATGGACCTGGTTTTCACGATAACTGACTGCACTGTGTCTATATTGAGACCGTGTGGTTTCCATTTCGCACTGTTTTTATGGAAGTATATACAATAGCTTGAACTGATGAGAGAGTCAATTCATTAGTTGATCACAATATACTAATCAACAATTTTGAATGTTTAAAGAACATTTTTCCAGCTAAAATGTAGCTTCTTATTGACTATTAGACTATTTGATGAAATTTTAAAGACAAATGATGAATTGATTACTACAAAATAATCAGTAGATAACCATAATAAAAGTAATTGTTTTATGCACTCAAATACAACCGTCATCATTCTGATGCTGAGTTGGTAGTAGTTATGGACAGGAGAATGAAGCAGGAAGACTTTGAGCATGCCAGGTAAAATATGAGCCTTGTTTCTTTGGCCAAATGGAGGCTACAACAGGAGATTTGAGGTTTAACGGGGGCACTGGGTCAAGCATCTGCAAGCGTAGAAGGCCAGGAAAAAACGCTGCAGACCTTTGTATGTGTGTTAGTGTGTGTGTGTATGTGTTCTGGGCCCATCTCCAGAACCAATGTATTACAAGTGTTCCTGCTGTAACATTATATTTGGATTCTCTAGGCTCGCTTCCAATTATTACTGGCACTTAATACTTTTCACACCATCCACAGATCCCCTTACCCCACCACCCGTCATGCTCTCTCTCTCTCTCTCTCTCTGTCACACACACACACACACACACACACACACACACACACACACACACACACACATCTCTACCCATATTTTGGCTTGAATCAGCACCTTTATTGGTTTACTGGTAGGGAGGGTATGAAGACAAGAGACTGAATAAGTAAAGGAGGAAGTGATTTAGCTCTTTTATGCTGGAAACAAATGTTACAAGAGATTCATTTTGGCAACACTGCTGCAACTCACTCAGCCTGAGTGGAGAGGAGCTTTTAACTGGTGAGCTTGAACGACATTTGCTCATTGAACAGAATTTAGTTACTCATACAGGAGATACACTTTCATTTTAAGATGACAGCAATTTCGTCTCTTTTAACAGGACTGGGAGATAATTACAGTCTGTTTATTTTATTATCTGATCGCTTCAAGGTTATTCGTACACAGACAACCACATTAAATAGTGCCATGCCACTGACAAGACGGAAAATAGAAGAGAGACTATTATCAGGCAAGAAACTAAGACAAAAGAAAAGAATGAAAGAGAAGAGGTAGAGGCAAGCTTCTGATGAGAGTGAGACAGGCTGTAATAGAACAGGGATTGTTTCTAGCACTGGATCTGCTTTTCATTAAGCACAGGACGTGTGTAGGTTTGTAGGCATGTGTGCATGTGTACCTATTACGTGTGTGGGTATAACTGAGAATTCAAGAGGAGGACTATCAGGAGGACATTAGATGAAATTTTTACATACATTGCTGCACACTAAGTTTGTATGTGTGTGATGATTAGCAAAACACATAGCATATCCAAAGTATTTCTCAGCTACGATCGATGATTCAGTCTTTAAGTCCTGTGACAAGTTTTAATAAGTTGTCACAGCCATTAGAAAAAAAAACAGCCAGAGCTGGGAAAAGACAAGAATTGAAATGATCTCATCACTTTTCTTTCTCTCGCGAAGAATGGAAGCCAACACACTGCAACAGCCAACAAAGCCATGTTTCTTTTAAAAAACCTTTTAGTATGTAAAACATAAAGCCAAGCAACCCAACTTCTTGTTTCTACAACAATGGAGATTGTGCTTGTTTGACGTACACCTTAACAACAGAATGCATGCATTTAACTATGTGCAAGTGAAATTTCGCTTGGCTTAAGTGCAACATCTGCTCGTTAATAAATAAAAACTCTAAACACTATACCAATATACATATATATGTGTGTAAGATAACTATTTTAAACATTTAAATAAAGGTCCCATGAGACAAAAAACAAGACGTTTTCTGGCACCCAAATCAGGACTGAAGCTATATTAAAGCAAAAACATTAATGAATCTTTTTCTATCTTTTACGCTATAACACTACAGAGATTCTTTAGCATACCAAAACACAGTTCAGACAAACAAGATGCAATTCAGGAAACCCCACTTGGTCAATGGTTATTTTGCTTGATGTTTTCTCTTATTATCACCTGGCTGTCACTTTGTCACACATATACATGTGATTGACATAATGCAATGCAAACAGAATGCATAATTCTTCTTTTTTCAGGCTAATTATATTGTAATTATATTATTAGTGCTGCACAGTAGAGTGATGGGTCTTTGATGTACTTAGAGCAGTAAAAGCCTTCAGGCTTTGATTAACTTTAGTATCACGAATGTTGTTTTGATTAGAAGCTTCCTAACTCGCTTAATGGCAGGGCACATTGGAAGCTCTGTGTTTGAAGTTCAACCAAGTTCTATTTTAGGAGCAGTGAGACACACTTTGACTTGATTTTCCATGGCTCGTTTGGCATCCAGCAGTATGCCTGGTGTGTTCAGCATTGCATTCTCATCTTTGATGAGGGCGTTGTTCTGGATTTTATTCAACAAGCTTGAAATAACGCACAATGTAGTTACATGACAAAAGTATTAACCCTGTTGGCTACAAAGAGGTATAAGGTATACTCTTCAGCTCGCAGATGCTCAAACACCTATACCACACTGGCCATGCCCCCAGAGAGCACACCTTCTTGGGGGAAAAAGAATTATAATAACTACAATAAATAAACAAGGATTTCCCAAGTCAGCAGAAACAGTATATTCTTTTTTGTGTGTGTGTGTTAGTGTAATGTGTGTGTGTGTATATGTGTAGATTCCCTTTTAACCACAAAGGTAACATCCCCCCCCACACTAAACACACATACACACACACACTCACACAGCCTGTGTCTCATCATCTTGAAGAAATAATAATTATATATATTTTCCTCACAAGGCGGCATCAAAAGTTCAGTGCTGTGATAATAAGCCTGTGTGCTTTGCTCTGGCCATAACGGTGTGTGGCGTTTTCCTATTACCGGCATGTCCGTTTGGCAGATGGATGGACCCTCAGGGCTGACGCTTCCGCCACTGCCTCTGCTCTTGCTCTCGTAGCACATCAAATCGTATGTCCATGTCTGCTCGCCATTTATTATCCCCCACACCCCAACAAACAACAAATTCACACACACACACACACACACGCACCATAAACTTTGAAATGAGATGAAGGTAATATAGAAAGTTCAGTATGGAAATTCTGCTGGCTTGTAACTTGAGTGTATGTGTGTGTGTGTTTGTGTTTGTGAGAGTACACTTTGCTCAAGACAAGCAATGGTTTGCAGATTTTGAAAAGTGGCAATGCTTGCCTGCTTTTCCCTCCCACTTTCACCTGCTCCATGAGTCTGGCAATTTACTTTTTAAAGGTTCCTCACAATATGAGATCATCATAACAAGGCCAAAGGAACACATGTTAATGAGCAGAACTAATGCAACCAAATTTATTAAATTAATGTGCAATTTTATGAATACAAATACTATATCTAAAAAGATCAGATGACATCTTCACTCATATAATAAGATATTATGAATTGCACTGACACAAAATCTTTCAAGCACTGATAATTTCGCTCACATTGCAGCCCGTGTGCTGCTGCTGGGATCAGGCGCAGAGTACTTCTTGGGTGCCAACCTCAAAAAAGGTACCCTCAAACCCTGATCCACATTAAGTCGCCTTTATATTACATTGACAAGTATATCACTGCACCACCTGCTGGCAGAAAAGTCTGACTCTGAGGTTGTCCCCTTTGAGCACAACAGGCCTGACAGTGATAAATAAAAGTGAGATATTGTTCATCTGCATATACGTATGTGCTATTTGCTCATAATGATGACCGTACGTCAGTTTGAATGGTCGCTGTGCATGTGTGTGTCAGTGTGTATCAAGGAAGGTATGTCTCAGCTGAGCCCTCCCCGTGTGTTCCGCCTCTGTCCTCCTCACAACCACAAAGTGACGCCGACAAGCCTGATGATGGACGCTATGATTTCGCGCCACAATTTCCTCAGAATTATCACTGTTTGAAAGATAGCTGAGGATTTAGCAGAGGGGCCAGAAGGCCCTCATTTCTGTGGGAACACAAGAGCTGTATTATGTGATATAAAAATGAACGTCCCCTTTCTCTCCCTGTGGCTAAGTCCATGATATTTATTCACACACAGTCACATGAGATCATTATACTTATGGAATATCAAATGCAGGCACAGTGTTGTATTGAGTCAAGGCTTGGTAATTACTAGGGGGATGTACAGGTTTTCTGCCAATCCGCTTCTTTGAGGGATGTGACATTTGAATCTTTTGGTTATTGTCTGAGATAAATTTAGTGGGCTCACTGAGTTGGGCAAGTGCAATAGCTACTTATGTTACAGTGTTGCAAACCAGCAGTATACAATCCTTGACGGCAACACCAGTGTCACCCCGCCTCCAATAAACTCATAGAGAAAAAAACAAGCTAATGTGAATCCCAGTTCTTCAAAAGCAACAACCTATAAGGTATATAAAATGTACTCACTTTCCAAACCATTGCTATACATTAGATTTCTATCTCACTCCAGCCTCCAAAGCAAGACAGGAGTCTGTCATTCTGAGACCACAGGCCCCAAAATCCCTTTAATTGATACACTGTAAAGACAGCAGGCGAACTCCTGTGTAACCCTATCATCCCACACCAGCTGAACCCATGCCGGCCTGACTGCATGCCGATAAAAACAAGGAGGCAGAGCACTTTTATATCACATGTGTGTACCACAAAACAAAATATCTTCATATGCAGACTCTCCAACTTTCCTTGTTATACAAAAAGCCTGCTACACCCCAACGGCTGTTTACACTTCCACTAAGTTGCTTAAATTTTATTGATATACGCCGCTCCAATATTCAAAGGTTACCATGTTCGCTTTCTTTCCTCAGGCTTTCACAGAGATTCACAAGCTGCAAAGTTCTAAAAGTGAATGTGGAACAGGTTTGCCACCACTCCCCTTACTACCGCTTGAGAACCACCAAACACCATCCATCACCACCGTCATATCAACGTGCCAGAGCTCACCGCTGATGCCTCCAGTCGATGTAAGCCGACTACGCATAGCTACACACACCTAAACATGAGTGTGTGTGTGTGTGTAGGTTTTCTCCACCAGACACTAATCTGTCATCACCGGGTTATCCCGCCTTCACCCCACAGTGGATGGACTCCCTGTTCAGCCAAGACCATGGCAGGTTTTGCTACCCGCTATGTAGGGTGGTCAGGGGCCAACTTCTGTCAGTGAGGAATGTAATTGGGGAGAATTAAGCTGCATGGGCTATGGGAGGTCAGAAGAGCTGGCAGGTCGGAGGCGGTCACTACCAAGCATTCTCTCTTTCTCCTCTCTCTCTCCTTACTCTTCTTGTAAGACAGGGGTCAGGGGTGAAGAGGTGGTGTCATATTTAGCCCTTTCGCTGCACTGTGAGGCACATTAACAAGCTATGATCTTCACTGTTCTCCCCTTGTTCCTCAAGTTCACTGTCTTCCTCATTAATGTGTTCCATTGGTTTAAGAGAGTTTCCCATTTTAATGACCTTGCAGTTTAGTTAAGTTATAGTTATTATATGTCGTTTCTTTGTATAGTCCAATATAACATACAATGTCTAAAAGTGA